>NIVC01003306.1:0-104867 GCA_002269645.1 Macrostomum lignano
GATGCTCTAGCTTATAAACTCCTACTCACCGAAACGAACATGGAGTTGAATGCCAGACTGACAGCAGATTCCGGCTGCTTAACAGCAGTTGGAAACTCGTTGATGGAGATGAGGTACTTGTCCTGCAGGATCAGCAGCTGGCTGCTTGCCAAGCTCACTGCTCGGTCCTTATATAGCATCACCAGCACCGCGGCAGCGATCTGGCCGCCCAGCAGAAGGCCGATGATGCCTGCGTACTGAAGGCGGGGCGGGCCTGTTCCCATGCCTGTTCCCGAGCCTGTTCCCATGCCTGTTCCCATGCCTGTTCCCGAGCCTGTTCCCATGCCTGTTCCCATGCCTGTTCCCGAGCCTGTTCCCATGCCTGTTCCCATGCCTGTTCCCGAGCCTGTTCCCATGCCTGTCCCAATGCCTGTTCCCAAGCCTGTTCCCATGCCTGTTCCCGAGCCTGTTCCCATGCCTGTCCCATGCCTGTTCCCATGCCTGTTCCCATGCCTGTTCCCATGCCTGTTCCCGTGCCTGTTCCCGAGCCTGTTCCCGAGCCTGTTCCCATGCCTGTTCCCGTGCCTGTTCCCGAGCCTGTTCCCATGCCTGTTCCCATGCCTGTTCCCGAGCCTGTTCCCATGCCTGTTCCCGTGCCTGTTCCCGAGCCTGTTCCCATGCCTGTTCCCATGCCTGTTCCCGAGCCTGTTCCCATGCCTGTTCCGAGCCTGTTCCCATGCCTTCCCGAGCCTGTTCCCATGCCTGTTCCATGCCTGTTCCCATGCCTGTTCCCATGCCTGTTCCCATGCCTGTTCCCATGCCTGTTCCCATGCCTGTTCCCATGCCTGTCCCCATGCCTGTTCCCATGCCTGTCCCCATGCCTGTTCCCATGCCTGTCCCATGCCTGTTCCCGTGCCTGTTCCCATGCCTGTTCCCGTGCCTGTTCCCATGCCTGTTCCCGTGCCTGTTCCCATGCCTGTTCCCATGCCTGTTCCCGAGCCTGTTCCCATGCCTGTCCCCATGCCTGTTCCCGAGCCTGTTCCATGCCTGTTCCCATGCCTGTTCCCGAGCCTGTTCCCATGCCTGTTCCCATGCCTGTTCCCATGCCTGTTCCCATGCCTGTTCCCATGCCTGTTCCCATGCCTGTTCCCATGCCTGTTCCCATGCCTGTTCCCGAGCCTGTTCCCCATGCCTGTGTCCTGTACCTGTTTCCTGTACCTGTGTTCCTGTACCTGTGTTCCTTTACCTGTCTTCCTGTACCTGTGTTCCTGTACCTGTGTTCCTGTACCTGTCTTCCTGTACCTGTCTTCCTGTACCTGTGTTCCTTTACCTGTCTTCCTGTACCTGTCTTCCTGTACCTGTCTTCCTGTACCTGTCTTCCTGTACCTGTCTTCCTGTACCTGTCTTCCTGTACCTGTGTTCCTGGACCTGTGTTCCCATACCTCTTCCCATGCCTGTTTCCATACCTGTTCCCGTGCTTGTTCCCGTACCTGGAGGCATCCCTGATCCCTCAGACTCACAATGATGAGCAGGAACTTGGACTGCTTGATGGCGCCCATACAGCCGAAGAAGCTGATCACAGCGCTGATGGCGCCGGCCGCCACCAGGATGGCCCCGGCCGTGGCCACGACGCCCTTCTGCTGGCTGACTCTCTCCAGCTCGTCGCCGATCTCGCTGTTGCCGGCGTGCTCGTTGATGAGGTTGAGCACGTTGAACAGCCTGTCCTGGCTGACCAGCATCCAGATCCCCGCGCCCAGCAGCGCGAGCCCGATGAGCAGGAAGATCAGCGTGAAGATCAGCAGGACGGCTCTCGCCAGCTTCACTCCGCAGCCCATGATGACTCACCGATGACTCAATTCTAAATGGCGAATAAAGTTTGCGACTGACTCCGACTTGAATCCGCGCTCGGGTGAAAAAAGCCTCTCCGTTACAAGCTCGAAAGTTCGGAGGATTAAATGTTGAGTTCGCCATGCATTGTGACCAACAGAGGCACTGTACAAGCTGGAATGCAGCTGATAACAGCGTATCCTAGCAACGGAGCAGCTTTTTATTCAAAACACCTGAGTGGCCGTGTGTGGAGCGGCCTGCCTGCCTGCCTGACTTATCATTCTGCGAGATAAAAAATATTCAGATATATTTGGCGCCGAGTGCTGAGCGAATAATCGACAGGAATGGCTCGGCTTAACTGTGCGAACAGTCAGTCCGCTAGCTGGGTCTGCGATCCAATGCGACTCAAAACTTTCTTCGGCTCCAGGGCGAGTTGATCTCCGTCTCAGCCGTTTTTGGGGTGCCCCATTCCTGTAGTGACCAGATCTCATTCCTGTAGTGACCAGATCCCATTCCTGTAGTGACCAGATCCCATTCCTGTAGTGACCAGATCTCATTCCTGTAGTGACCAGATCCCATTCCTGTAGTGACCAGATCCCATTCCTGTAGTGACCAGATCTCATTCCTGTAGTGACCAGATCCCATTCCTGTAGTGACCAGATCCCATTCCTGTAGTGACCAGATCTCATTCCTGTAGTGACCAGATCCCATTCCTGTAGTGACCAGATCTCATTCCTGTAGTGACCAGATCCCATTCCTGTAGTGACCAGATCTCATTCCCGTATGACCAGATCCTATTTCTAGTGTGCTGGGATCCAGTTACAAGCAACAGTTAATGTTGATAGACTTGCAACAATGGCTTTTTACCTGTCAGTTTGATTAATGCATGACTTTGGTGTCAACATAAGTTCAGTTGATTGAAGAGCTGAGCTCCTCTTGTGCCCTTTGCTACTTCGTGTTTGGATTGGGTGAAGCTCTATTTGAACAGTCGGTGCCCTCGAGCGCTCATAAAAATCGCCACTTACTAGTCTGACCCGGTCCCTGAATTTCAGCCGATCCCTGACTGGGTTCAAGAGAAACATTGATCGCTAACGTTTGAACACACGCCAGCTTGCAGCGGAAAGTACAGTTCAGCAAGAATGTCAGCCGTCACCTCTGGCCAGATCGTCAGCCGCTGCATCGCCAGCACCTCCGCCCACGGCTTGGCCAGAACCGTCAGCGATCGATCCCTGGCCGTTAGGATCTTCTGGCTGCTGCTGTTCCTCGCCATGGCTGTCCTGTTTGCCAGGAACTGCGCCACTTTCATCAACCAGCTGCGCCACGTCTCTGTGTCCAGCAGCTACGAGGCCGACAGCCTTAAATTCGAGTTCCCCGATTTGTACTTTTGCTTTGATAGTCCGTTTTCCGGCAGTCGCTACCTGGCAGCCGGAGCCCAGGTGGCGGCAGAGGTGAAGGCCAGGTTCGCTGACGTGACCGCAGCACTTGAGCGCTGGTGTCCCGCAAACTCTACCGGAAAGCCACTCGCGTGCTCGGCGCTGCCGCTGCTGGCGCAGTTCCTCTACACGAACTGTCTGCCCTTTGACCTGGCCATCGACAAGCTGGGACGCACCATGGCCCAGACTGTGATGGAGGCGAAGATGGCTGTTGGCTCGGGACTGAAGACCACTGTGATGGATCTCCAACTCGAAGAGTTCTTTCATCCGTATCACCTGCGCTGCTTCCGGCTGCGTCTGACAGACACACAGCGTGGTCTGCTGAAAACCGCCGGTCCCTTCAATGGCGTCTTCATCACTCTGATGATGGACACCCCAGACGATAGAATGCCGAAGCCGGCGCAGAATGCCAGCTTGCCGAGCCTGACGGATTTCTATGGCAAGCAGTTGCGACCGCCCAGGTGGATGCTCGCCCAGAGGTCTGGTTCACCTCCAAGAACCAGCCGGAGGTTCGGCTTTACATCGTATCGCCTGGGCGTTATCCAAATCCGTTCGACACAAATCAGCTGCTTGAAGGGGGTAAATTTCACACACTTCAGCTCAGCATGCAGGAGGAGGCTTACGATATTGACCAGTTTGGAAATAAAAAGTGCCTGCCCAGCCACAGCGACGTGTACTTCTTGAATCCGTACAACAATTCCGCCTACAGGTTTAAGTACAGCAAGGAGTACTGCTATTATGCGTCACAGATGGAGGATCTCGAACAAGCCATCAACGGCAGCTTGGGCTACATGCCGCAGCCGTGGCTCGGCAGCAGCAAGAAATCCATCTGGAATCTCTCTGAGAGCGACGGTTTCTTCAACACGCAGATCCTCCTGCCGAATGCAACCAGCGGCACCCTGGAGACGGGCAGCAAAGCACCTTCAAGCGACAGCGCCAAGTGCGAACACCAAATGCTGTGCGTGCAGCGCCGCTATCAGGTCACCACCGCATCGAGCGTTCCCTGGCCCCCAGGTGGTGACACCAGCATGGTGCTTGCGTTGGTGAAACTGCGACTGAAGAATGCGCCTCTTGGCGAGCAACTTTTAGCGTTGGAATTCGCCAACTCCTTGCTTACTGCCGCCAATGCCAGCACGGACGTTGCTGCAGATGTGCAGAGATACGTGCGCGAGAACTGGCTGAAGTTGCGCGTCACCAGCCAGAAAAGCACCGCCAATCGGATTTCCTTCTCCTACGCGTATTCGATAGACAGCTTCTTTGGCGACGTTGGCGGCATCATGGGCATGTACCTCGGCATGTCCCTCCTGACTATGTGCGAGCTGATCGAGCTGCTGCACGACTTCATCCTGGCCTGGTTGCGACGTAGTGGGAAGGCGCGCATCGACGAAGTAAACAATCCGACAAACTGCGACACGGGGACCGGCGTTGAAGTGAAAGCCATGCCGAGCTGCCAAACCTGACAGCAGAATTCACTGGTGAGGGTGAGGGCTCAGCATCAGATTTGTTATGATTTTGCCAATAGGGAATGTCAACTTAGTCCCGAAATGGAAGCAATGTACCAGAGGGGCGCTTTCGCTATCGGATCCTTATTGGACCGGCAATGAGTGTAGATCCCATCTCTCTATGTCTCACTAGACTCCAATGGTATACATGGGATAAATGTGCATTTTATGCCTACTCAAGGTTCCAGAATGAAAAGCGATGAAGTGGGCCGGATTTTTATGATTCCACACCCCTGCGCCCTCCTCTCCTCCGCGCCTCCCCTCTCCGCTGAGTGCCGGGGGTTTTAAACCCCGGTTTTTCTGGCGCTTCCATTTTGGGAGTAAATTAACTCCCCCTTTACAAGGCTAGGGGCTTGGGGATTATCATGGAGCTCAAGTACTATTTACAATTTTCCTTAATCCAACAAAAGGCTGTATGGTTTTCGATTATTTTCAGATTGAAAGAAGGAAAATACAGCTAGCTATAGTTTATTATCTGATATGCTATGAGTATCTTTGCAGCTTTGCGCCTCTTCTGTAATTTTTTACTTCAGCTGTTTCTGTCAGTTCCTTCCTGGACTTGCTTTTCAAATTCATTTACGCTACCTTTGGTTCATACAGTTACAGTATAATAGCTGTTTCCGCGCTAGCGAGACCGATACATGTGTGAACGGGTACTCGCACTAAATTAAACGAAAATTTGAAGCGCTAAGCAAACTTTTAAAATATTTACGCTGCTACTTTGAATGAACATTTACGGTTTTTTGCAGCCGTTTGAATTCGTGTATCTTCCACTATACAATGATTGGACTGAATGGCACAGATGTTTCTGTCAGAGAGGTCCGCCTGTGCTAAGTTTTAGGGTCGGGTACGAGTATTCCAGCTCTAGCCTGGGAATCGAGAGGGTCCTGAAAACAGCAAAAAACAGTGCAAGGAATAATTCGGGGTCTTACCTTTTTCCTTCGTCCAGGCCTCAAGAGCTAGCCAAAAGATAGCGACCGGGGTGACCTTAGCCCTTAACGGCCCCACCAAAAGCAGCTGAGAAGCTCCTCGGCTAAGAGCCACGTACTGCGCGGTGCTACCGCATTGGGCCCCTTGGAGATACAAGGATTAAAGCCTGCGGACTGGCCACATACCCAGTCAGAGGTCAGAGGGTAAAAACCTGTTCCTTATAGCTGTGGCCAGAGGTACCTGATACGCACAGGTGCACTTCTGGGTAAAACCGGCATGTTGCACATGTACCCACAACACGACCAAGACAAACCATGCAAGGTCACGGCGAGGATGTTGCCGCCGGAGCTGAATCAGTCCAGCATCCCTATAGGGCTGCCTGGAACAAATGCGGGACGTGCGTGGGACCGCGTGCATGGGGAGAGACGCAGTGGCGTAGCTAGGATTTTGAAAAGGGGGGATAACTTTTAGGGACAAAACAATTGACTGATAAAATAGTTTTTTTCATTTTTTCCTGAAAAAAATGCATTTAAAAAGTATCAAAATTATGTTTTTTAGGCTAAAAAAACTTTACTTTGTTAAAATCAGAATAAAGCCGGCAGACGTCTGTCCTAACTAGGGCAGTTTAGTAACTAGGGATTTGCGGAAATATCGTTTAAAACATTTTATTACGAGCGTAGCAATTTACGAGTGAAATAGGCCCGTTTTGGCAATTTTGCTAAGTCTGAGCCGCTTATTTTGCATTTTTAAAAAAACCTCACTTTCGTTTCCTATAAATCATCAAAATGGGGGATATTACCCCCGTCTACCCCCCTAGCTACGCTACTGGGAGAGAGATTTAGCCGAGCGAAGGCCAGCTGAGGAAAGAACTTGGCCTCGAGTTGGGGCCAGTTTGCAAAGGAACTTGGCCTCGAGTTGGGGCCAGTTTGCAAAGGAACTTGGCCTCGAGTTGGGGCCAGTTAGTAAAGGAACTTGGCCTCCAGTTGGGGCCAGTTAGTAAAGGAACTTGGCCTCCAGTTGGGGCCAGTTAGTAAAGGAATTTGGCCTTCAGCGGAGGCCAGTTTTGAAAGGAATTTGGCCATCAGCGGAGGCCAGTTTTGAAAGGAATTTGGCCATCAGCGGAGGCCAGTTTTGAAAGGAACTTGGCCTCGAGGTGGAATCGCAGTGAAGATTTTGTACTCTAGAATTCTAGACATAAGAGCATTGTATATAAAAGTATTGTACTGGGATAGCTACCTGGTAGTTTTAAAAATAAGGGCACTAGCTCATATGTGTACAAAAGTATCGAAAAATAATGTAGTAACAAAAAGCTAAAAAGCATGCAAAGGTGTATTCAGCACGCCAGTGAAGTATGAGACAGACCAGGCCTATGGGCTAAGATCTACGATGCTTCACGCCTGCCCCTATCTTCAGCAGGTCAAGGCTGGTGGGAGGTCTGCACCCTCTACGGTATTTGCCTCTGGCAGCCGCAGACTCCCCCACGCTGTCTCGCAAGTCGACCCAGGGGTACTCGTCCCCGCGTGTGTTCAAGGCAGACCCTAGGGCTGCTGGACAGACTGGGCTCCGGCGCTGGGGACCCATCCAGTGGCTTTTGCCGAACTTGGGTATGCGGGTCTGGCTTGCCAGCCTGCAGGCCGTGGTACTGCTTAAACATACCCCCAAATGCCTAAGGTGTTTGACCGTGCCGATGGGCTGGAAGGCCGGGGGGGGGTTGTCCGGTCGCTAGCGGTCCTTCTCTCTCTTCTCTTCTTTCCTCATTCTTTTGTGACTCAGCTCACTCCTTCCCGCTTTCAGCTATGGCATCCTCCGCCTCTAAAAATCCCGCTGAAGCTGGGACCCCGGCAACTCCGGCCGGTGATTCTGGAGCCAGCGCCGCCCCACCTGGCACAGATGGGCTTGCCGCCGGCTCGTCTGGCGACAAGCCCACACGCGCACCCGGGCCGACGTGCTCGCAACCAACGCCACAATGAGCGGCGACGGCGTCAACGGGAAGCCGGCCACCAGCGGAGGGGGAACCAAGGGAGGCGAGGCTGCTGTTGGGCCGAAAGGAGCCACAGTGACCCCTGCCCCCAGGATACAACCCCCGCTGGTGAGCCACTCAGCAAACCCGCAACCAGCGCGGCCGGGCCTTCGGGAACCGCCGCAATCAACAACGCCTCAAAGGTGCAGCTCCAACCGGCGATCAAGCTCCAACCGGTGGTCATCGTCTTCGGGGAAGAGCAAGACCTCGCTGCCGATGAGCTCGACAGTGTCTGGACTTGGAGCACCATCGATGCTGCGCTCATTGACCAGCTCCTAGCGGGCCGCCCCGTGAGCGTGGTCAAATCTGCCAAGAAAGCTTAAAATCAACATTTGATATATTTCTATTCCTAAATTTGCGACTCTTGGACTCTGACTGCCCTCGATTTGCTCACCACCTCCCGGCCCATTTTGATCTGAACTGTACAGCGACATTTAATCCTCTATTGTTATTTCGTGCACTGTGCAATTTTATATTTATCCGTATACTGCACTCACCGATAGGAGGAAATCAGACTGCAGGCTGCCGAACGAGACGAGAATTCGAGCTAAACGCCCCGGCAAGTGACGAGCACACATTATTTGAGGAAAGCAAAAGCAGTAAAATGAACACCCAAAAAGCTTCAGCAGAATAAAAACAACAAGGCAGGTGTACAAAATAGTTAAGACACAAAACTCACTGCACGCGGTAGCTCGAACGAAAAGCGATTGAAACGTTTCATTGACCCGCTTTCATCCGCGTGAAAAGCTTTCCCTCCAGCAATTAAAATTACTCATTTGAAATATGCTTTAAATTTAAACTTCGAGAGGTGTCCCAGAAGTCGGGGCAATTTCTTCATAAAGCACGGGAGGACACGGAATGAAAATGGAATACGAGTAACTGGGCTGCAATTGAAAGTGCGGACGCAGTTTGGAAAATGGAGTTGGGAGAATTCCCGGATGAGTTGATCCGTCTGTTAAACGTCTGGAAACAGCTGTCCAAGCGGGAAACTTGCAGCTGCCTACATATTATTGGGTGTCTAACATGGAGAACAAGAATTGGAGTTTCACGCCACCAGACTGTACGGATACAGTTATCGATTAGAACTATGATTGGAACACAGTCTGCCATTCACTCGCTTGCCCAGTGCCGCTAAGCTATGGAAAATGTGTGCGAATTGGTGAGTGGAGTGGGAAGGGAGGCAAGTTGGTGTGTGCAGTTCGACCACGTATTGTTTTTAAGTCTTTCCGTGTCTTGCTGCAATTGTCTCGGCTGAGCCATAGAATTCTGACATCTGGCCTCCGTGTCTTGCTGCAATTGTCTCGGCTGAGCCATAGAATTCTGACATCTGGCCTCCGTGTCTTGCTGCAATTGTCTCGGCTGAGCCATAGAAATCTGACATCTGGCCTCCGTGTCTTGCTGCAATTGTCTCGGCTGAGCCATAGAATTCTGAGATCTGGCCTCCGTGTCTTGCTGCAATTGTCTCGGCTGAGCCATAGAATTCTGACATCTGGCCTCCGTGTCTTGCTGCAATTGTCTCGGCTGAGCCATAGAATTCTGACATCTGGCCTCCGTGTCTTGCTGCAATTGTCTCGGCTGAGCCATAGAATTCTGACATCTGGCCTCCGTGTCTTGCTGCAATTGTCTCGGCTAAGCCATATAATTCTGGGGATAGCGACGTTTGCCTGCGGGACGTTTGCCAGCCGACGTTTGCCTGCGGGACGTTTGCCAGCCGACATTTGCCAGCCGACGTTTGCCAGCCGACGTTTGCCAGCGGGACGTTTGCCAGCCGAAGTTTGCCTGCCGGACGTTTGCCTGCGGGACGTTTGCCAGCCGACGTTTGCCTGCCGGAAGTTTGCCAGCCAAAATTTGCTAGCCAATATAAAGCCAGTCAGTGAAAAATTTGATACTGAAATATTTGCAGTTTAGCAGTTTGACAAAAACCGTTTTTACTCCAACTTTTTGACGGTTATTCGCATTCGCATGTATACAAGTTTGAAAGCAAAATATATAAATTATGCAGTTCATCAGTCTAACGTCTAATATCTAGTTTAACAACGATTTTAAATAAAGCTTAAGATCAACATTTAAGGCGAAAACCAACGCGTTTCAACCCACTAGGGCCGTCGTCAGGGTATATTTTATCACTGAACGAAACACTCAATATAAATAAGCAAACGATTGTACTATCTCAAGTGTCAAATTGAAAACGGGAGGGTAACCAATGTACGAAAAACATAAAAAAACTAGGGGTTGGAGTTAAGCGAGAACAATGAGAGAGAGAGAGAGAGAGAGAGAGAGAGAGAAGGCAAACAGATGTAAAAAAACAAAATGTACGCGCAACAAAAAACAGTCAAACTCAAAACACCCTAAGAAGGTGGCCCGCACCACTATGTAGCAATTGCACATTGAGACTGGGATTTTGAGCTTTGATGTGCAGCGCTTCAAGAATGCTAAGCTTGAATTCAGAGTTAGCACGGTCGATAATTTTAAACAATTCAATCTGTTCTCTGTCACAGCAGCCCTTGCATTCCAGAAGGTGGTCCTGGATAGCAGATTTTTTCAGCCAATGCTCCCTAACTCTGGTGTGCAGGTGTCTTTTGGTTTTTCCCACGTAAGAGATATTCTGATCTTCAGAACAACAAAATTTATAGACGACACCTGCAACTAGAGCACGAGGAACATGGGACTTGAGATTGCTGACAAATTGACCCACCTTGGCAGTGCGAAAGACAATCCTAATCGGAGTGTTGTACCATTTCCGAAAAGATCTCTCAAGCTTCTTTTTCAACAAGATAGACGGGATACCATAGAACGGCAAGATCATCACGGGGTCATCCGGCTTTTTACTATGATTCTGTTGCAGTCTGCCAGTAACCTTATCAGTGACAAACTTGAAAATCAACCGACTAATGAGATTTTTTGGGTATCCGTTCATACTGAAAATCCTAGTCAAATTTTTCACCTCCTCATCAAACGCAGCCCAGGAACTACACAGAGAGTAAGCTCTGTGCAGCATACAATGGATCAGGCCAATATTCCACTGTTTCGGACAGAGGGCATTGAAATTCAACAGTAAACCAGTAAACGTGGGCTTGCGATAAACCCGAGTAGAGACTTGGCCACTGCTCAGATCAACCTCAACATCGAGAAACGGAAGTTTTTTACCTCCCATCTCAACGGTGAATTGGATGTTGCTGTGGGTTGAATTCAGAGCCCGAAAAAACTCTTGGTACTTAGCCCGGTCATCAAAAATGACAAAAGTGTCATCAACATAGCGCTTGTAGAAAGTTGGCGCACACTCAAGCGACATCCACTCCGTTTCCCAGTGCGCCATGCAAACATTGGCCAGAGTAGGAGCAAGCGGGCTTCCCATGGCACAACCATCAATCTGGCGATAATATTTGTCATCAAACATGAAGATGCCAGAGGTAGCGAAGCCTAACAACTTTTTGAACACAGTCTTTGGTAACCCAGGCGGATTCTCATTTTATTCTTATATCATTTTGATAAAATGCGTCTTATTCTCATTTTGATATTCCATTTTTTAGTCTATGGCCATAGAATTCTGACATCTGGCCTCCGTGTCTTGCTGCAATTGTCTCGGCTGAGCCATAGAATTCTGACATCTGGCCTCCGTGTCTTGCTGCAATTGTCTCGGCTGAGCCATAGAAATCTGAGATCTGGCCTCCGTGTCTTGCTGCAATTGTCTCGGCTGAGCCATAGAAATCTGAGATCTGGCCTCCGTGTCTTGCTGAAATTCGTTTCTGACCCACAGTCCGTCCCATTCGTTGAATATAGCGATGTTCTGCACTTGGAAGCTCATGGACAGCAGAGAGAAGTTCCTCGAGGTCATGAAGTGAGTCACAAACTCGTAATGTTCGGACAATTGCGGTCGGTTACTGATTTTTTTCCTCCAGAACTCCATCTGCAGCGCCATGATGTTGATCGCTCTCTGAACAGCTTCTCACCAGTCTTCATGAACAGGTGCTCACCAGACTCGATATCCATCTTGATGACCACATTCTTGGTGCCGATGTGCGCTCGAAGCTCGTCCGCTTTAACAGTGGTCACGGAAATCGTGTCCTCGATTAACTTCGTGGCCTGCCATTTCCAGTCAGTCGATCCGCCCGAGCCGCCTCCAACATTGCAATTCATGCTGTCAGCGTCCCAACTGATCCGCTTGACTGCCACGTCGTCGCTCTGATGAAGCCCCAGAAGAGCCTCAGCTTGTCGTCAAGCAAGTTCAGCTGCTTCGCTGACATCTGCAGCCTGACCAGTGTGCGAATGTTTGCATCGATGGCCACCACGGGATACCCGAGCTCTCTGGCCTGCAGGCTGTAGATGCCAATGTTGCTGCCGATATCGAGGAACGTCGCAGAGTTTTTCGGAAGCTTCTGTAACAGGTTGAGCATCGTCCGAATAGAGTCAGCTTCCCATGCGCCGTTTTTTATCAATAGTCTGGAAATCATGTCCTCCTTAACTTGCCGAATGTGAATATCGGCATTCGGCCGCCGCCCATCGCTCGGGCCACATTGGCTAGAGGAGACCCTTGTCTGACAATGGTGTACATCTGCTGCGGTAAGTTCCTGTTCAGCTCACACAGAGGAAACTTGCCCCTGACTAACTGGTAGGCCAGCGTCTCCTGACACAGCCGGTGCCGCAGGCTGGGGTTCGTGAAGTCGACGTTGTGGAGCTCGTTGAACGGAGGACAGTTCTTGATCATTTCGACATCGATCAGCGTTGGCAGCGACTCTGCAGCGGTCAGGCCTTTGTTTCGAATGAGATGTACTTTTGAAGCGGTCAAATTGTTGGGCCTTGTTGGCAGTGACTCTGAAGCTACCAAATTTTTTCTCCCAAGCAGTTGCATCTTTGAATGGGTCCAGTTTTGTTACCGAAGTAAATGCGCCACAGTGATATTAGTACACTTTGAATGGGTCCAGTTTTGTTTCCGAAGTAGATACGCCACAGTGATTAGTACACATTCGCAATGCCACAAGTACTAAATTTTGGTTAGTTCTCATTGCATTGACTGTCCTGGAGTGGAGTTATTGTTGTCTGTCTCAGTTGTCTGTCTCTGTCCTTCCTGCCTGTGTCGCAAGCTGCAGTGCGACAACTTAACGCGCAGAATTCGTTGATTTTGGCGGTGAGGTGGATTTCAGAGCCAATGCGCATTCAGTGCCTATCTAATTGGTCCAGACGCGGCAACTGAGCAATAGCAAAGTTATATCATTGCAAAGATCTTGCACGTTCTTGCAAGTACTTGCGCAGCAACCCAAGAAGATAGATAAGATCTAAGAATCAACAAGTCAATGTCTTCTAGGGTGGCCACTTGAAGTGCGAATCGTTAACTGCCAAAGCAACCGACAGGTCTCTGTGGTGCCGGAACCGTCAGCTCCCCGAAGATGTCAGTTTGCATCTCACTCAAAGGCTGAGACGGCCCGGCCGTCTCGTCGGTGTGAGCAGCACCGGTGTGAGCATTATTTTATCTGCTTATCAACAATTAAGAGTAAAAATCTTGAATTTCAAGAATTTATTTTATGTTTTTTAGCAGAAAAAAAACAAACAAGAACAACTTTGTTTAACATGACAGTTAAAAACAGTTTAAATTGTCTTGATTAATTCTCACTTAAATCACACTCGCGCTCGTCGCATGCTAAAACTGGCCAGCATTCGCCCGGCACGGAACTGGAGCTGGTTTTTCAGTGTTTATAAATTTAGTTAATCCAGGTTAAATCTTAAAACCTATGTTAATGACTAGTTGAAAGGACACAAAAATTACTTGACAATTCAAGGCAATACCCAATAAGCCTAATCTAGCTTAAGGTTAAGTCAATGAGCAGTCTGAGTGGTGCTTAATTTAGCGCAGACCAGACTATCCGACCGACTAGGCCGTAGCCTTTTCGTAAATCGCATACAAAAGTAAATCCGGTGCAATTTAAGCCATAATAGTTGGAAAATCGCATTTTATTCCAGTGTTAGTCCTACATTAGGAGTAAGGCTTTCTTCCAACCAATAGACTAGGCCCTAGCCTTGGCGCTATGCCTTGGCTTGCTGTGCTGTAGACCCCTACCCTACTCTAGTTTTGCACGAGTCTATTGAAAAATACATATACTATAGATAAAATATTTAGGCCTATAGAGTATAATCAACTGAGCCTTATACTGGCAGCTATAGATATTAATATAGGCCTACTAAATATTTGATATTCAATAATAACTGGATATTAATATAAAATTTTAATTAGGGCCTAAAACAATTAGGCCTAATAAATAATAGTGTTGATAATAGGCCTAGCCTAGACAAGGGCCTACTTTTCAAATGCAAAGACACAAAATACCAACTTAATTAATCTTGGGCCTAACTTTGGCAATAGGCCTATATTTTGTATTTTTTGACCTAGTCAAAAAATTGAGCTTGGAATTGGACTAAGGTTTAAAGTAATAATAGGCCTATACAAAAGCAAATAAGAAATTCTAACTTTTATTAGTTTTAGCTTGATAGGTAGATAGGCCTAGTCAAAATCAAATTATTAATCTGCCTTAAAATTTAATAAGTCATATAAGAGTTATATTGTAACATGAGTGGCTATTTTGGATATCCAACTGCTGCAACTGGATTTAGGTAAGTTTCTAGCTTAAATAGCTAATCTTATATATGTGAAATTGGCATCTCCCCCTAGCCTAGCTAGTAATCTTTCCTTACCCAACTGTAAATTATTTTCTAAGTTTTTTTGAATTTTTTATATTTAAAATGTAAATATTTTTACAGGCTTACGATAAAAGCTAAAAGTCAGCATGGGTAGTAGTGCCGGACCCAGTAAATGAAATTTTCAAAATGATGCTCTCCTCCCCAATGGCGCCTCCAGATAAATTCCTGGAGGTATGTGTCAAAGAGTGCGCCTGACGTGCCACGCATCTGTCTTAGCTTGGCCTTGACATGACCCCACATTCCCTCGATGTTCTGGGTGTGCACAGTTGGGTCCGCAGGGTTGATGAAGTTGAGGGAGTGGTTGACAGTGGCATGGTTCGGCAGCTGGTTGTACGCAGCCCACTGGTCAGTTAGGATGCGTGTGCCGGGTAGCACGTGCTGTTAAATTAGAGGCAGTAGAACGGCAGCTGACCGGGACTCGACTGTCGTCATGACAAAGTTTCTTGAGTCACGCTCAATCATGCCGAGTACCCAGTGACCCTCTTGCCGGCTTTCGGTACTGGCCAACATGGTACTTGTGGTGCATGAATTTCAACTCATCAATTTCCACAGTATGTCCGGGACCACCCAGCTGCTGGGGATGGTCGATTGCCCACTGGCAACAGACATCGCGGAAATAGTTGAACCAGTCAACTATTGTCTCAGTTGAACCTATGCCAACCTCTCGCATGACAACGTCGTACTTGACATCAAGTGTCCACCAGTACATTAGCTGGATGATCTTGTCCAGTGGCAGGTGACTATTATAGAAGAATGAGTCTTGTTGCAATGACTTGTACCCCTTGCACTCTTTGCAGTACCAAGCATGGCCATCCATTGTATTGCGTGCGCGATTGACAAAGCCCATAGGCGTGTGGCAGCACTGCATGGTGTTATGGAGCAGGCCAAGGGTTGCCAGCCAGTTTATTGTATCGTCCATTGTGTCCGTCCTCCTGTGGACATCTTGCAGCTTCAGGGCCAGGGCCTGCAGCAGCTGGTCAGCCGGAATGACCGAATTCTGGGGTACAATGGTTGTTGGGGCTTGAGGTCGACCAGCCATTGCTGAAAGGATGCGGAAAACACGTTAAAGACATGAGAAATAATTTTTGAGAAAAAATTATTAAAAAATTAAAAAATCTAAAATTAAAAACATTTTTTTCTTTTCTTAAAATGTGCGCCCCACATATATATACAACTTCAGCCAAAAAAATTAAAAGAAACTGAAACAGGAAGCCGAAAATAATTTACGGTTGGGTAAGGAAAGATTACCACCTAGCCTCCCTCTGATTTATATTAGCAGTAGTAGGCCTAATGCAACTTACTTTTTGACCAAAAATAATATACCATTTTGCGGATGGTGGGGTGTACACCAAAGAATTCCGGCATACACTTGATTTCCATGGTGTACACCAGCGTACATTTCTTGGCTGTGTATAGTGTGGCATACAGTGTGGTGTATAGCAACTAGTGTAGAAATTAATATAAAGAATTTTTCCTGCTTTTTCTGTATTAAGTTATTTCAAAAGCCATTTTTTCTGCTACTATTTTCTCATTTACCAATCATTTTAATTTCCGGAATTGTCACGATAATCGTCATGTCATTATCAATTTTTTGTAGTTTAAATTTAAATTTAAATATTCATTGATTTTTTAAACCATTTTTAAGTTGGCATACATTTAAAATCTGTTGGTGTACAATTGAAAATTCAATAAAAATGTGTCTGGCATACACAAAACCTTTTGCAATATAGATAATATATAAAGAAACCAAGTCCTAAGGCTAAGCAAGTTCAAAAAGCAATATCTCTTGATAAAAATAAAAATAAGCAGAAACTATATTAGGTATTAATTATTATTAAAAGTTATTCAGTTTAAAAAAGTATTTTTTTATTAATTTTTTAGTCTAGAAATTAGCCTTTATATTAGAAAATTTCGGTATATTTTGCCCTTGTTGACCAACTTGGTGTATACTCGGTAATGGTACATAGAATTTTTAGGTTCAACATAGTGTACACAGTTGATATATAAAGATAGCCTAGTTTAGGTTTAGTGTATATGGTGTAGTTTAATATTATCAAAAGAAAATTCCTTTAATAATAATCAAAAACAAAAATAGATAACAACAATGCAATTTATAAGGAAAAAATAGAACAAAGAATAATAGTTTTTAGAAAAAACAGACATTTTAAAGTTTAATAAGTCATATTTAAAAAAAATATTTAAAAAGTATAAATAATTTTATGCTTAGTATAAAAAAATTATGTTGGCATAAAATTGAAGAATTTTCATTTTGGTATATGCTTGTCATGATCCAAACTATGAGATTAATTTAATAAACTACTAACATTAATGTAATACATATAAATTAATACAAAAACTAAAATGCCTTCTTTGCTTGCTTTAATTTTTGAATTCAAGGTTAAGGCAATAATAGTACTAGTAGTAATGATCAATTTTTAATTTAAAAAGAAAATTTGCATACAAAACCTACTAAAATATATAATACTTCAGATACTTAAATTACTTTAGACTTCAAACACTTCAGACACTTCAATATAAGATAGGGCATGATAAATAATTTTTATTAATGATTATAAATTAAACTTTTCAATTTGTTTGATAATTAGATTAGAATAGTATTTTTTTTATATTTTTCAACTATTACTATAAATTGAATATAATATCAGTTGTAAACATTGTTCTATGGTCCTATATCTTTTGCCACCAAACTTTAGTGGCTTCAAATTAATTTATTGACTCTTTATTAACCACAAGTTAATAGCCAATTTAAGTAAGGCTGAATGTTTGTATTGCAAGGCACTGTTATCTTATAAGCTTTGCACAATGTTTCAAAGTAAAGTCTGACTAAGCCAAAGCCTTAGTTAATATCAAACTATAACAAACCATAAATTTATGTTTATCTTCAAAATATCCATTGCCTTTATTAGGGCTAAAGACCCATTATATCTATATGAATAATAAAATAGATTGAAACTCATTTAATATAAATTTTCAAATAAAATATAATTGCAAGCTATAACTAGCTGCAAGCTTGAAGTGAAAAGTACAAGTGCAATTCACTTTATAAATTCCAGTTTCTTGACAATCACAACTTGAATAAAAAGTTGCAAAATCTGCAGCTGGTCTACAAGTATGAGTTTCAAATAGTTTTTAATTGCAATTAAAAACATGGTGCAGACGCCTAGACAGTCTTTTATTAGGCTCAATATGGTTTTATCAGTATATCTGTGATCAAAATAAGAAATGATGCACTTCAGAGTTGATATGCATTTATGCGTTATATTGTTTGTTTTTGTATCCTACTAATACTAACAAGCCATATATTGTCCATTTAAATAAACAGTGTGCCTACCCAGGCTGCCATGGGCTCAAATGCCAGCTATCCAATGATGGCCCCAGCAATGCAGCAAGCTCAGCAACCAGCAGTCGCTCCGCCTGCTGCTCCCTACATTCCTACTGCCTATCCCGGTGTGTACAGCGCTGCAGTGCCAGTCCAGCCAATGGCATTTTCAATGGCGCCTCAGCAGCAGCAAGCCATTAGCCCTGTCTTTCAGCAGCCCACGGCTTACCCAGCCATGCCATCGCTGCCGCAGCAGCCTCCGCCATTGCCCTCACAGCAGCAGGTCGCCTGGCAGACAGTTCAGCCAGCCTCATTAGCACCAAATATGGCCAGCTACCAGCCTGCTGTTCCTGCCGCCATGCAGCAGCCGCATCAGTTCCAGCCTCCGCGGCTGTCTCAACAGAATCAGGCAGCAATACGTCCGCCTTTGAAGCAGCAGCAGATTCGGCCCAATCAAAATCAGCAGCAGCAGATTCGGTCCAATCAAAATCAGCAGCAGCAGCAGATTCGGCCCAATCAAAATCAGCAGCAGCAGCAGATTCGGCCCAATCAAAATCAGCAGCAGCAGCAGATTCGGCCCAATCAAAATCAGCAGCAGCAGCAGATTCGGCCCAATCAAAATCAGCAGCAGCAGCAGATTCGGCCCAATCAAAATCAGCAGCAGCAGATTCGGTCCAATCAAAATCAGCAGCAGCAGCAGATTCGGCCCAATCAAAATCAGCAGCAGCAGCAGATTCGGCCAAATCAAAATCAACAGCAGCGGCCATTGAGAGGCCAGCAGCAACAGTTTCAGCGGCCACAGCTCCGTCCCAGAGTGCCCACCGTCGGTGCTCAGCGCGCCGCCGCGCCACCGCTGCTGTCAGCGCAGCCGCGCCCTCCAGTTCCGCGCCCGGGCTCAGCCGCCAGCTCCCTCGGGCTCGGTCGGATGCGGCCCCCGGCGCAGCAGAAGCAGCAGCCGCCGCCCCTGTTTGGAAAGCCAAACCTGCGTACTGTTGTCAGCGCCGGCACCGCTGCCGCTGCGCCTGGTCAGAAAGCTGCGACGGCCGCCGCGTCAAAGGCGGGTAACAACAGCGATGAGCTTCCGGTAATGACTTGATCTGTTCTGAGGAGTTTTACAGTTTGGGTTGCAGTGCCTTTTGTAAGGGTAACCGCCTTTATAGTTAGAATCAGTGTTAATAATTAGAGGACCAATGTTTACAGTGTTTATAGTGTGAGAATCGGTGTTTATGGTTGGAGGATCAGTGTTTATGGCTAGCGGATCAGTGTTTATGGCTAGAAGATCGGTGTTTATGGCTAGCGAATCAGTGTTTATGGCTAGCGAATCAGTGTTTATGGCTAGCGAATCAGTGTTTATGGCTAGCGAATCAGTGTTTATGGCTAGAAGATCGGTATTTATAGTTAGCGGATGATTTTTTGGCTTCCAATTAGCTGATGTGATTCATCTTAACTGAGACTGAGGCCAATATCCGCAATGTAAGTGATTGTCAACCCCATCGCCTTTTCACGCAGCACTGCCCGCCAATTCCTGGCGCAGTCGGCACCGAGTACGTGGTGCAGATTCGCACCGAGCAGCGGGGCGCCGCCGCACTGCAGTACCACTGCCGCCTCTGCAACTGTCGGTTCATCGACGTGCAGGCGCGCGATCTGCACGTGAAGGGCCGTCGGCACCGGATGCAGTACAAGCGGAAAGTGGATCCCAGAATCTCCGTTGACGCCAAGCCGGGGGTCAAGGCGCGACCTGGGGGTCTTGGCACTCAGGTAAGTTTGAAAGCCCACTTTTCCCCGCCAATAATCCTCCCTAATCAAATTTTCCCTGCATGACCAATATTTCCCTTGTGTGATTTTCACGCTGAGCTCCCTGTGTTCTGCCGGGATTTCCCCTAGAGTTCCCCCGAATTTTCCCTTCAAGTTCCCCCGGATTTCCCCTTGAAGTTCCCCCGGATTTCCCCTTAAAGTTCCTCCGGATTGCCCCTTGAAGTTCCTCCGGATTTCCCTTTGAAGTTCCCTCGGATTTCCCTTGAAGTTCCTCCGGATTTCCCTTTGAAGTTCCCTCGGATTTCCCCTTGAAGTTCCACCGGATTTTCTCCTCAAAGTTCTTCCGGATTTCTCCATAAAGTTCCTCCGGATTTCCCCTTCAAGTTTTCCCGGATTTCCCCTTGAAGTTCCACCGGATTTTCTCCTTGAATTAAGTTCCCCCGAATTTCCCCTTGGAGTTAATCCGGAATTCCCCTTGAAGTTAATCTGGATTTCCCCTTGAAGTTCCACCGGATTTTCTCCTTGAAGTTCCCCCGGATTTCACCTTGAAGTTCCCCCGGATTTCACCTTGAAGTTCCCCCGGATTTTCCCTTGAAATTCCCCCGGATTTCCCCTTGAAGTTCCCCCGGATTTCCCCTTGAAGTTCCCCCGGATTTCCCCTTGAAGTTCCTCTGGATTTCCCCTTGAAGTTCCCCCGGATCTGCCCTTGAAGTTTTCCTTCGAATTTTCCACTTGGCATTTACTTTTGGCAGTTTCCAGGAAAGAGAAAACTCAGGAGACAATATTATAAACCGTAACTGTCCTAAAGCGGACCGTGCAGTTTTAACGCATTATTTAATAATCATACTTTGAAGGATTCCGTGGCCGCAGCTACTGCCGCGGTGCCATCGGAGACCGCCATTGAAGCGGCCAACCGGAGGCGTCGAGAGGAGGAGCAGCGATTGCGTCACATGCAGGAGCTGGAGTGGTCGAATTTCATCGGATGCAAGCCAGGCGGGATGTGGGGCGGCGGAGTCGGTGAGCGACGCGTGTCGATAAATCCTCCCCTAGAGTCTAGAACCAAGCGGTTTTTTATTATTTAGCAAATGTTCTGGTAGCCAAGGCTGTTCGAAAATTGCTTGCAAGAATCGTCAGCCCCCCTCCTGACTGTTCCCCAACCCTCTTTAGCGGCTAGCAAGAATCGCCTTCATAATAATCGCTCCTAAGAATCGATCATCCCTGACCGTTTCCAAGAATCACCCTTTGACTGTTTCAAATCGCCCTCAATATTAGAAAAAATCCCTATTTCTAAGAATCGCCTCCTTGACCCGTTTCAAACAAACCGCCCGTTCGGCCTCACCCCTCAGGCCAGCCTCGTCGCTCGGAGACCAGCGACGATCGCCAGGTGCTGGCCAAGCACTCCAGCGTCTACCCGACAGAGGCTGAGCTGCAGGCAGTACAGCAATTGGTCACCCGGTGCGAGCGGGCTCTCAAACTGGCCAGCGATCACCTGTCTTCAGAGTCGGATGCTCAGCCGCCACTTCGAGGTGTAATGCGAGTTGGAGCGCTGGCTAAGGTGCGGCTGCACTGCTGTTTGTCTGTGCTTATTGGTGCTTACTTTTACTACAACAGCTTTTATTAGGGCCCTTAAACAGCTTTGATTATGGCCTTTAAACAGCTTTGATTATGGCCTTTAAACAGCTTTGATTGTCGCCTTTAAACAGCTTTGATTATCGCCTTTAAACAGCTTTAATTATCGCCTTTGAACAGCTTTGATTATGGCCTCTCAACAGCTAAATTCGGAGAACGTTACCAGGCACAATGCAAGTATATTACTAAAAGCAGTATTATAAAGCTAAATCATTTCCATAAACTGTGTCCGCAGGGCCTGCTGCTGCACGGCGACTTGGCCACCCAGCTGGTGCTGCTGTGCGCCACCTGGCCAAGCCGGGAGCTGCGCAATCGCGTCGTTAAGCTGCTGCCCGAGCGCCTCGCGACCAGCCCCGACGGCCCCGCCGAGTCTTCAACCGACGAGCCGCGGCCGGATCCTCCGCAACTTCAGGTTCGCCTTGACGAGGATGAAGACTGCATTTCAGTGCATCAGTTGGCAGCCGAAGATGGCGGCCTTGAGCTCACCTGCTCCATTTACCTGACCTCGCCCGCTGTACGAGAGGAGGCTGGCGGTAAGGCCTGGACCCAGTAGTTGTTTGAGACCAAGCAGCTGCTTTTGTATTGGGAATGCAGTGGCCACTTTGTTCGCCTAATTCGAGCATAGTTGGCGCTTCCCCATGTTAATGCCATGATGGAGCGCATCCTCAGCAACCTCAACAATGTCACAAAGAAACAATGAAGGCATTTGGCTGTCCCATACCCATTTAGTCAAGTCATAGGCATTGCTGCCCATTTCGCCGATTCCCCTGAGCAGGCACGCAAGCGCGCGGATGCGTACGCAGTCATACGCACAGGCACAGATCCACACAGGAGTGCACAGCGGCCCTAACTTTATTTATCGTTAGACATGTACACTTCACTGTGGGTTGGCCTTCAATTCCGCTAATCGCACAAGCAGACCCAAGCCGAGATCCCATTTTAGCCCCAAAATAGTGTCTGCGCTTGGAATCGAGCTTGGCCGCTAGGATATCAGAGCGCCGCGCCAGACCATTAGGCAATCCTCACCCCATCGCACACCCATGCCTTTGCAAAGCTTATTGAGATCAGCTCAGATTGCAAGGCTTATTGATATCAGCTCAGATTGCAAGGCTCATTAAGATGAGGCTCATTAAAACTACTTAATTTCTTTGCAGCGGACAGCACCGAGCCGGAGGACGACCAGCTGGACCGGGACAAGTGCCTGGAGGCCCTGGCCGCTCTGAGGCAGGCTAAGTGGTTTCAGGCCAAAGCCAGCAGTCTGCAGTCCTGCGTCCCTGTCATTCGGGTTATGCGCGACATGTGCCAGCGGCTGCCGGTCTGGGCCCCGCTGCCCAACTGGGTGAGCGCAGACCTGCTAATCCGATGACTCAGTTCCTGTTCCTGCTCTGCACTCACTCTCAGTTCCCGCACGCCCTGCACTCACTCTCAGTTCCCGCACACCCTGCACTCACTCTCAGTTCCCGCACACCCTGCACTCACTCTCAGTTCCCGCACACCCTGCACTCACTCTCAGTTCCCGCACACCCTGCACTCACTCTCACAGTTCCCGCACACCCTGCACTCACTCTCAGTTCCCGCACACCCTGCACTCACTCTCAGTTCCCGCACACCCTGCACTCACTCTCTCAGTTCCCGCACGCCCTGCACTCACTCTCTCAGTTCCCGCACACCCTGCACTCACTCTCTCAGTTCCCGCACGCCCTGCACTCACTCTCGTACTCAGTTCTACACCCAGACTGGTGCATGCGTTACTCCAACTCTCAGACATCCAGTTCCGCATAGTCAGGCTCGAAGTCTCAGTCGGACTCTCTCCTCACAACCGCGCCCCATTCGTCCCGCAGGCCGTTGAGCTGCTGGTCGAGCGCTGCATCAGCAGTGCCGGAGGCGGCCAGCTGGTGTCTCCAGGCGAAGCCATTCGCCGGGTCATGGAGTGTCTGGCCAGCGGCGTCCTGCTGCCAGCTGGTCCGGGACTGCGCGATCCCTGCGAGAAGCTCCCAGTTGATGCGGCCGCTTCCATGACCGCACAGGAGCGCGAGGACGTCACCGCCTCCGCACAGCAGGCCTTGCGGCTCATAGCCTTCCGCCAGCTGCACCGCGTCCTCGACATGCCGCCCCTGGCGGCTCCGGCAGCGCCTGCCGCCGCGAAGCGCCCGGCCGTCACCGCAGCGTCAGCGGCCTCTGGCGCCAAGCAGCAGCGGGTGGAGTAACGCCTGCCTGTCTGTCTGCCTCCCAGTCCTCAAGGCAATTTGTTAATTTGCTATTTTGCCAAACTTTCTGCTCGATTTAAAATATACTCGTACTTTGCACGATATGTTTTGTCTTTGTACGTTTTGCTTTCCGGGTGGCAGAGCCTTCGGTCCGCTCGGCTGCCTGCACATCCGTGTACAGATCTGCAGTACTTGCTATATGCTGCACAAATAGCCTAGCTCCGGCTTGTCTCCTAATATATGATTGAGTTCAAAATTTTGCTACTTGTCTCAACAAGTCACTTATCTTGTTTTTGAGACACAAGAAAAGCATCGGTAATGCATGAATATTGTGCATCAAGTCGCACCAATATGCCGTCACAAGTAAATACAAGTATTATTTTGCTGATTTCACCTGTTGTTTTGTTGACTTTAATATCTTATTTATCATAATTCTGCTGAAGTGCCATTCCCATCCCAGGGTCGGGTGCTGAACTGAGATCCCATCCCCAGTGTTAACTAATGAACTGAGATCCCATCCCCAGTGTTAACTAATGAAGTGAGATCCCATCTCCAGTGTTAACTAATGAAGTGAGATCCCATCCCCAGTGTTAACTAATGAAGTGAGATCCCATCCCCAGTGTTAACTAATGAACTGAGATCCCATCCCCAGTGTTAACTAATGAAGTGAGATCCCATCCCCAGTGTTAACTAATGAAGTGAGATCCCATCCCCAGTGTTAACTAATGAACTGAGATCCCATCCCCTCCCCAGTATTAACTAATGAAGTGAGATCCCATCCCCAGTGTTAACTAATGAAGTGAGATCCCATCCCCAGTGTTAACTAATGAACTGAGATCCCATCCCCTCCCCAGTATTAACTAATGAAGTGAGATCCCATTCCCAGTGTTAACTAATGAACTGAGATCCCATCCCCTGTGTTAACTAATGAAGTGAGATCCCATTCCCAGTATTAACTAATGAACTGAGATCCCATCCCCAGTGTTAACTAATGAAGTGAGATCCCGTCCCCAGTGTTAACTAATGAAGTGAGATCCCATCTCCAGTGTTAACTAATGAAGTGAGATCCCATCTCCAGTGTTAAATGACTAAACGAGATCTCCGATTCACCATCAGCTGACTCAAAATGCGTGTTTCAGCTGACAGCCGAGTAAAATGCCAGTCGCCATCTCTCGCTCTCTGACTCTCAAACTGCGGATCTGTGTGGGTGAGTTGGTGTGCATGTATAAGTTTTCATTTCTATTTGGTGTTTAGTCTATAAATAAATGATGTTTATTGTTTTTACTATTCGCTATGGTTACCCGTGTGACGACTTACTTGCCCTCTCTGATTCTGTCTGTCAAAAGTGCAGAACTAGTGGCACAAAGACCTGGAATTTGATTCATTACTGACGTATCGAACTGATTGCATTGACAGGGCCACCCATGGAGTTCGCAGCTTGCCTGCTCATACGGATAGCGAATATCGGTGAGTCAAGTTCGATTGCTATGTTGCACCTGCGAGTGTTTTTGTGCATTTAAAGTACATGATGCCTATCGTTTACCCGTCGCTATGGCAACCCCAAGTGACGACCAACTTGCCCTCTCTGACTCAATATATTTTATTAAAATACAAATAAAATACTCTTATATACTACTTGTCTTATTAGTCTGTCCGCTTAAATTAACCTTCCAGGCTCGGTCTTGTAGATCTGTAGCAGTGCCGCAGGAGTTGAACACTTTATAGCTGTAATTTTCAGCGATGCCTTTTATGACACATTTTCCTGAACTCTGCTATTTTTATGATGCCTACCGTTTACCCGTCGCTATGGCAACCCCAAGTGACGACCAACTTGCCCTCTCTGATTTTGTTGTCTGTTAATAACTGGTCAAGTCTTCATTAGACGTTTGTTTAAAGTGCATCTGTAATTAGATTTCAGCTTCCAATGCATTCTTTCAGCCAACCGAGGGCAGAGGTGGTCTCTAATAATCCATGGATTTTTCTGTGAGTCCCAGTGCGAGCTCAGCTGCTCGATTTTATCCACTATCAATGATGTCTATCGTTTACCCGTCGCTATGGCAACCCCAAGTGACGACTAACTTGCCCTCTCTGATTAGAGCTTCATCTCATTGTGTGCATTTGTCTCTCTTGTGCTGTTGGAGCTGATTGAAGCAAATTCTTTTTTTCAGGAAGAACCGCTCTGAGCTCGGTCTGGTGTGAGCAAATTGGCATTGGTGCTGAGGTGAGTCTAATGAGAATTACTTTACTATAGAATGCTGACTTTATGCGCAAATGATGTTTATCGTTTACCCATCGCTATGGCAACCCCAAGTGACGACTAACTTGCCCTCTCTGATTCAATCATTTTCAATTGAATAGTTGTTTTCGTTTTCTATCGAACTGTACATTTGAAGCGATGAATTTCTAGTTTCAATTTTCACTTGTTATTTAGCCCGAAAATTAGGGTCAGTAATGCAGAGTTTAAAGGTCGCGATCGAGATTGCAGGGATTAAGGTTAGGAATACAGGAATGCAAACTCGGGAATGCAGATTTTTAAGTTTGGTAATGCAGGGATTGAATGTCGCGATTGCAGGGACCCAAGTTAGGTAATGCAGGACCCAAGTCGGGAGTGCAGGGACCAAGAGTCGGCAGTGTAGGGATCCAAGAGTCGGGAGTGCAGGGATCCAAGAGTCGGCAGTGTAGGGATCCAAGAGTCGGGAGTGCAGGGACCCAAGAGTCGGCAGTGTAGGGATCCAAGAGTCGGGAGTGCAGGGATCCAAGAGTCGGCAGTGTAGGGATCCAAGAGTCGGGAGTGTAGGGATCCAAGAGTCGGGAGTGCAGGGATCCAAGGTCGGGAATGCAGGGATCCATGGTCGGGAATGCACGGATCCAAGCTTAAGGAATGCAGGTATGCAAGGTTAAGGAATGCAGGGATCCAAGGTCGGGAATGCAGGGATCCATGGTCGGGAATGCACGGATCCAAGCTTAAGGAATGCAGGTATGCAAGGTTAAGGAATGCAGGGATCCAAGGTCGGGAATGCAGGGATCCATGGTCGGGAATGCACGGATCCAAGCTTAAAGAATGCAGGTATGCAAGGTTAAGGAATGCAGGGATCCAAGGTCGGGAATGCAGGGATCCATGGTCGGGAATGCAGGTATGCAAGGTTAAGGAATGCAGGTATGCAAGGTTAAGGAATGCAGGGATCCAAGGTCGGGAATGCAGGGATCCAAGGTTAAGGAATGCAGGTATCCAAGGTTAAGGAATGCAGGGATCCAAGGTTAAGGAATGCAGGGATGCAAGGTCGGGAATGCAGGGATCCAAGGTTAAGGAATGCAGGTATGCAAGGTTAAGGAATGCAGGGATCCAAGGTCGGGAATGCAGGGATCCAAGGTTAAGGAATGCAGGTATGCAAGGTTAAGGAATGCAGGGATCCAAGGTCGGGAATGCAGGGATCCAAGGTTAAGGAATGCAGGTATCCAAGGTTAAGGAATGCAGGGATCCAAGGTTAAGGAATGCAGGGATGCAAGGTCGGGAATGCAGGGATCCAAGCTTAAGGAATGCAGGTATGCAAGGTTAAGGAATGCAGGGATCCAAGGTCGGGAATGCAGGGATCCATGGTCGGGAATGCACGGATCCAAGCTTAAAGAATGCAGGTATGCAAGGTTAAGGAATGCAGGGATCCAAGGTCGGGAATGCAGGGATCCATGGTCGGGAATGCACGGATCCAAGCTTAAGGAATGCAGGTATGCAAGGTTAAGGAATGCAGGGATCCAAGGTCGGGAATGCAGGGATCCAAGGTTAAGGAATGCAGGTATCCAAGGTTAAGGAATGCAGGGATCCAAGGTTAAGGAATGCAGGGATCCAAGGTTAAGGAATGCAGGGATGCAAGGTCGGGAATGCAGGGATCCAAGGTTAAGGAATGCAGGTATCCAAGGTTAAGGAATGCAGGGATCCAAGGTTAAGGAATGCAGGGATGCAAGGTCGGGAATGCAGGGATCCAAGGTTAAGGAATGCAGGGATCCAAGGTTAAGGAATGCAGGGATCCAAGGTTAAGGAATGCAGGGATCCAAGGTCGGGAATGCAGGGATCCAAGGTTAAGGAATGCAGGGATCCAAGGTCTGGAATGCAGGGATCCAAGACCGTGACTGGACATTATTAAACCAACTTACCGGTGATTTCAGCCCCAGTTGGCTGTGCTTGCAGGTCTTCAGAATCGCCACCTTAGGACTGCCACAGCCCGCACTTTCGCACGGAATTCTGCAGGTGTGTTTGAGTTTTGCGTTTCTGTGCAACGACCTCACAATGATGCCTATCGTTTACCCGTCGCTATGGCAACCCCAAGTGACGATTAACTTGCCCTCTCTGATTTCTTGCTAAAAAATCAAAAGTGAAAGGCTGTGTGATGTACAAAACTGTATTATTGATTATCTGCTGCCCATTCACCCTTTCAGAGCCAGCCGAGGGCAGAGGTGGTCGCTCATAACCCACGGATTTGTCTGTGAGTCCCAGTGCGAGCTCAGCTGCTCGATTTTATCCACTATCAATGATGTCTATCGTTTACCCGTCGCTATGGCAACACCCAGATGACGATTAACTTGCCCTCTCTGATTAGAGCTTCATCTCATTGTGTGCATTTGTCTCTCTTGTGCTGTTGGAGCTGATTGAAGCAAATTATTTTTTCAGGAAGAACCGCTCTGAGCTCGGTCTGGTGTGAGCAAATTGGCATTGGTGCTGAGGTGAGTCTAATGAGAATTACTTTACTATAGAATGCTGACTTTATGCGCAAATGATGTTTATCGTTTACCCATCGCTATGGCAACCCCAAGTGACGACTAACTTGCCCTCTCTGATTCAATCATTTTCAATTGAATAGTTGTTTTCGTTTTCTATCGAACTGTACATTTGAAGCGATGAATTTCTAGTTTCAATTTTCACTTGTTATTTAGCCCGAAAATTAGGGTCAGTAATGCAGAGTTTAAAGGTCGCGATCGAGATTGCAGGGATTAAGGTTAGGAATACAGGAATGCAAACTCGGGAATGCAGATTTTTAAGTTTGGTAATGCAGGGATTGAATGTCGCGATTGCAGGGACCCAAGTTAGGTAATGCAGGACCCAAGTCGGGAGTGCAGGGACCCAAGAGTCGGCAGTGTAGGGATCCAAGAGTCGGGAGTGCAGGGATCCAAGAGTCGGCAGTGTAGGGATCCAAGAGTCGGGAGTGCAGGGACCCAAGAGTCGGCAGTGTAGGGATCCAAGAGTCGGGAGTGCAGGGATCCAAGAGTCGGCAGTGTAGGGATCCAAGAGTCGGGAGTGTAGGGATCCAAGAGTCGGGAGTGCAGGGATCCAAGGTCGGGAATGCAGGGATCCATGGTCGGGAATGCACGGATCCAAGCTTAAGGAATGCAGGTATGCAAGGTTAAGGAATGCAGGGATCCAAGGTCGGGAATGCAGGGATCCATGGTCGGGAATGCACGGATCCAAGCTTAAGGAATGCAGGTATGCAAGGTTAAGGAATGCAGGGATCCAAGGTCGGGAATGCAGGGATCCATGGTCGGGAATGCACGGATCCAAGCTTAAAGAATGCAGGTATGCAAGGTTAAGGAATGCAGGGATCCAAGGTCGGGAATGCAGGGATCCATGGTCGGGAATGCAGGTATCCAAGGTTAAGGAATGCAGGGATCCAAGGTTAAGGAATGCAGGGATCCAAGGTCGGGAATGCAGGGATCCAAGGTTAAGGAATGCAGGTATCCAAGGTTAAGGAATGCAGGGATCCAAGGTTAAGGAATGCAGGGATGCAAGGTCGGGAATGCAGGGATCCAAGGTTAAGGAATGCAGGGATCCAAGGTTAAGGAATGCAGGGATCCAAGGTTAAGGAATGCAGGGATCCAAGGTCGGGAATGCAGGGATCCAAGGTTAAGGAATGCAGGGATGCAAGGTCGGGAATGCAGGGATCCAAGGTTAAGGAATGCAGGTATCCAAGGTTAAGGAATGCAGGGATCCAAGGTTAAGGAATGCAGGGATGCAAGGTCGGGAATGCAGGGATCCAAGGTTAAGGAATGCAGGGATCCAAGGTTAAGGAATGCAGGGATCCAAGGTTAAGGAATGCAGGGATCCAAGGTCGGGAATGCAGGGATCCAAGGTTAAGGAATGCAGGGATCCAAGGTCTGGAATGCAGGGATCCAAGACCGTGACTGGACATTATTAAACCAACTTACCGGTGATTTCAGCCCCAGTTGGCTGTGCTTGCAGGTCTTCAGAATCGCCACCTTAGGACTGCCACAGCCCGCACTTTCGCACGGAATTCTGCAGGTGTGTTTGAGTTTTGCGTTTCTGTGCAACGACCTCACAATGATGTCTATCGTTTACCCGTCGCTATGGCAACCCCAAGTGACGATTAACTTGCCCTCTCTGATTTCTTGCTAAAAAATCAAAAGTGAAAGGCTGTGTGATGTACAAAACTGTATTATTGATTATCTGCTGCCCATTCACCCTTTCAGAGCCAGCCGAGGGCAGAGGTGGTCGCTCATAACCCACGGATTTGTCTGTGAGTCCCAGTGCGAGCTCAGCTGCTCGATTTTATCCACTATCAATGATGTCTATCGTTTACCCGTCGCTATGGCAACACCCAGATGACGATTAACTTGTCCTCTCTGATTAGAGCTTCATCTCATTGTGTGCATTTGTCTCTCTTGTGCTGTTGGAGCTGATTGAAGCAAATTATTTTTTCAGGAAGAACCGCTCTGAGCTCGGTCTGGTGTGAGCAAATTGGCATTGGTGCTGAGGTGAGTCTAATGAGAATTACTTTACTATAGAATGCTGACTTTATGCGCAAATGATGTTTATCGTTTACCCATCGCTATGGCAACCCCAAGTGACGACTAACTTGCCCTCTCTGATTCAATCATTTTCAATTGAATAGTTGTTTTCGTTTTCTATCGAACTGTACATTTGAAGCGATGAATTTCTAGTTTCAATTTTCACTTGTTATTTAGCCCGAAAATTAGGGTCAGTAATGCAGAGTTTAAAGGTCGCGATCGAGATTGCAGGGATTAAGGTTAGGAATACAGGAATGCAAACTCGGGAATGCAGATTTTTAAGTTTGGTAATGCAGGGATTGAATGTCGCGATTGCAGGGACCCAAGTTAGGTAATGCAGGACCCAAGTCGGGAGTGCAGGGACCCAAGAGTCGGCAGTGTAGGGATCCAAGAGTCGGGAGTGCAGGGATCCAAGAGTCGGCAGTGTAGGGATCCAAGAGTCGGGAGTGCAGGGACCCAAGAGTCGGGAGTGCAGGGATCCAAGGTCGGGAATGCAGGGATCCAGAGTCGGGAGTGCAGGGATCCAAGAGTCGGGAGTGTAGGGATCCAAGAGTCGGGAGTGCAGGGATCCAAGGTCGGGAATGCAGGGATCCATGGTCGGGAATGCACGGATCCAAGCTTAAGGAATGCAGGTATGCAAGGTTAAGGAATGCAGGGATCCAAGGTCGGGAATGCAGGGATCCAAGAGTCGGGAGTGCAGGGATCCAAGGTCGGGAATGCAGGGATCCATGGTCGGGAATGCACGGATCCAAGCTTAAAGAATGCAGGTATGCAAGGTTAAGGAATGCAGGGATCCAAGGTCGGGAATGCAGGGATCCATGGTCGGGAATGCACGGATCCAAGCTTAAGGAATGCAGGTATGCAAGGTTAAGGAATGCAGGGATCCAAGGTCGGGAATGCAGGGATCCAAGGTTAAGGAATGCAGGTATCCAAGGTTAAGGAATGCAGGGATCCAAGGTTAAGGAATGCAGGGATGCAAGGTCGGGAATGCAGGGATCCAAGGTTAAGGAATGCAGGGATCCAAGGTTAAGGAATGCAGGTATCCAAGGTTAAGGAATGCAGGGATCCAAGGTTAAGGAATGCAGGGATGCAAGGTCGGGAATGCAGGGATCCAAGGTTAAGGAATGCAGGTATCCAAGGTTAAGGAATGCAGGGATCCAAGGTTAAGGAATGCAGGGATGCAAGGTCGGGAATGCAGGGATCCAAGGTTAAGGAATGCAGGGATCCAAGGTTAAGGAATGCAGGGATCCAAGGTTAAGGAATGCAGGGATCCAAGGTCGGGAATGCAGGGATCCAAGGTTAAGGAATGCAGGGATCCAAGGTCTGGAATGCAGGGATCCAAGACCGTGACTGGACATTATTAAACCAACTTACCGGTGATTTCAGCCCCAGTTGGCTGTGCTTGCAGGTCTTCAGAATCGCCACCTTAGGACTGCCACAGCCCGCACTTTCGCACGGAATTCTGCAGGTGTGTTTGAGTTTTGCGTTTCTGTGCAACGACCTCACAATGATGCCTATCGTTTACCCGTCGCTATGGCAACCCCAAGTGACGATTAACTTGCCCTCTCTGATTTCTTGCTAAAAAATCAAAAGTGAAAGGCTGTGTGATGTACAAAACTGTATTATTGATTATCTGCTGCCCATTCACCCTTTCAGAGCCAGCCGAGGGCAGAGGTGGTCGCTCATAACCCACGGATTTGTCTGTGAGTCCCAGTGCGAGCTCAGCTGCTCGATTTTATCCACTATCAATGATGTCTATCGTTTACCCGTCGCTATGGCAACACCCAGATGACGATTAACTTGCCCTCTCTGATTAGAGCTTCATCTCATTGTGTGCATTTGTCTCTCTTGTGCTGTTGGAGCTGATTGAAGCAAATTATTTTTTCAGGAAGAACCGCTCTGAGCTCGGTCTGGTGTGAGCAAATTGGCATTGGTGCTGAGGTGAGTCTAATGAGAATTACTTTACTATAGAATGCTGACTTTATGCGCAAATGATGTTTATCGTTTACCCATCGCTATGGCAACCCCAAGTGACGACTAACTTGCCCTCTCTGATTCAATCATTTTCAATTGAATAGTTGTTTTCGTTTTCTATCGAACTGTACATTTGAAGCGATGAATTTCTAGTTTCAATTTTCACTTGTTATTTAGCCCGAAAATTAGGGTCAGTAATGCAGAGTTTAAAGGTCGCGATCGAGATTGCAGGGATTAAGGTTAGGAATACAGGAATGCAAACTCGGGAATGCAGATTTTTAAGTTTGGTAATGCAGGGATTGAATGTCGCGATTGCAGGGACCCAAGTTAGGTAATGCAGGACCCAAGTCGGGAGTGCAGGGACCCAAGAGTCGGCAGTGTAGGGATCCAAGAGTCGGGAGTGCAGGGATCCAAGAGTCGGCAGTGTAGGGATCCAAGAGTCGGGAGTGCAGGGACCCAAGAGTCGGGAGTGCAGGGATCCAAGGTCGGGAATGCAGGGATCCAGAGTCGGGAGTGCAGGGATCCAAGAGTCGGGAGTGTAGGGATCCAAGAGTCGGGAGTGCAGGGATCCAAGGTCGGGAATGCAGGGATCCATGGTCGGGAATGCACGGATCCAAGCTTAAGGAATGCAGGTATGCAAGGTTAAGGAATGCAGGGATCCAAGGTCGGGAATGCAGGGATCCATGGTCGGGAATGCACGGATCCAAGCTTAAGGAATGCAGGTATGCAAGGTTAAGGAATGCAGGGATCCAAGGTCGGGAATGCAGGGATCCATGGTCGGGAATGCACGGATCCAAGCTTAAGGAATGCAGGTATGCAAGGTTAAGGAATGCAGGGATCCAAGGTCGGGAATGCAGGGATCCAAGGTTAAGGAATGCAGGTATGCAAGGTTAAGGAATGCAGGGATCCAAGGTTAAGGAATGCAGGGATCCAAGGTCGGGAATGCAGGGATCCATGGTCGGGAATGCACGGATCCAAGCTTAAAGAATGCAGGTATGCAAGGTTAAGGAATGCAGGGATCCAAGGTCGGGAATGCAGGGATCCATGGTCGGGAATGCACGGATCCAAGCTTAAAGAATGCAGGTATGCAAGGTTAAGGAATGCAGGGATCCAAGGTCGGGAATGCAGGGATCCATGGTCGGGAATGCACGGATCCAAGCTTAAGGAATGCAGGTATGCAAGGTTAAGGAATGCAGGGATCCAAGGTCGGGAATGCAGGGATCCAAGGTTAAGGAATGCAGGTATGCAAGGTTAAGGAATGCAGGGATCCAAGGTTAAGGAATGCAGGGATCCAAGGTCGGGAATGCAGGGATCCATGGTCGGGAATGCACGGATCCAAGCTTAAAGAATGCAGGTATGCAAGGTTAAGGAATGCAGGGATCCAAGGTCGGGAATGCAGGGATCCATGGTCGGGAATGCACGGATCCAAGCTTAAAGAATGCAGGTATGCAAGGTTAAGGAATGCAGGGATCCAAGGTCTGGAATGCAGGGATCCAAGACCGTGACTGGACATTATTAAACCAACTTACCGGTGATTTCAGCCCCAGTTGGCTGTGCTTGCAGGTCTTCAGAATCGCCACCTTAGGACTGCCACAGCCCGCACTTTCGCACGGAATTCTGCAGGTGTGTTTGAGTTTTGCGTTTCTGTGCAACGACCTCACAATGATGCCTATCGTTTACCCGTCGCTATGGCAACCCCAAGTGACGATTAACTTGCCCTCTCTGATTTCTTGCTAAAAAATCAAAAGTGAAAGGCTGTGTGATGTACAAAACTGTATTATTGATTATCTGCTGCCCATTCACCCTTTCAGAGCCAGCCGAGGGCAGAGGTGGTCGCTCATAACCCACGGATTTGTCTGTGAGTCCCAGTGCGAGCTCAGCTGCTCGATTTTATCCACTATCAATGATGTCTATCGTTTACCCGTCGCTATGGCAACACCCAGATGACGATTAACTTGCCCTCTCTGATTAGAGCTTCATCTCATTGTGTGCATTTGTCTCTCTTGTGCTGTTGGAGCTGATTGAAGCAAATTATTTTTTCAGGAAGAACCGCTCTGAGCTCGGTCTGGTGTGAGCAAATTGGCATTGGTGCTGAGGTGAGTCTAATGAGAATTACTTTACTATAGAATGCTGACTTTATGCGCAAATGATGTTTATCGTTTACCCATCGCTATGGCAACCCCAAGTGACGACTAACTTGCCCTCTCTGATTCAATCATTTTCAATTGAATAGTTGTTTTCGTTTTCTATCGAACTGTACATTTGAAGCGATGAATTTCTAGTTTCAATTTTCACTTGTTATTTAGCCCGAAAATTAGGGTCAGTAATGCAGAGTTTAAAGGTCGCGATCGAGATTGCAGGGATTAAGGTTAGGAATACAGGAATGCAAACTCGGGAATGCAGATTTTTAAGTTTGGTAATGCAGGGATTGAATGTCGCGATTGCAGGGACCCAAGTTAGGTAATGCAGGACCCAAGTCGGGAGTGCAGGGACCCAAGAGTCGGCAGTGTAGGGATCCAAGAGTCGGGAGTGCAGGGATCCAAGAGTCGGCAGTGTAGGGATCCAAGAGTCGGGAGTGCAGGGACCCAAGAGTCGGCAGTGTAGGGATCCAAGAGTCGGGAGTGCAGGGATCCAAGAGTCGGCAGTGTAGGGATCCAAGAGTCGGGAGTGTAGGGATCCAAGAGTCGGGAGTGCAGGGATCCAAGGTCGGGAATGCAGGGATCCATGGTCGGGAATGCACGGATCCAAGCTTAAGGAATGCAGGTATGCAAGGTTAAGGAATGCAGGGATCCAAGGTCGGGAATGCAGGGATCCATGGTCGGGAATGCACGGATCCAAGCTTAAGGAATGCAGGTATGCAAGGTTAAGGAATGCAGGGATCCAAGGTCGGGAATGCAGGGATCCATGGTCGGGAATGCACGGATCCAAGCTTAAAGAATGCAGGTATGCAAGGTTAAGGAATGCAGGGATCCAAGGTCGGGAATGCAGGGATCCATGGTCGGGAATGCAGGTATCCAAGGTTAAGGAATGCAGGGATCCAAGGTTAAGGAATGCAGGGATCCAAGGTCGGGAATGCAGGGATCCAAGGTTAAGGAATGCAGGTATCCAAGGTTAAGGAATGCAGGGATCCAAGGTTAAGGAATGCAGGGATGCAAGGTCGGGAATGCAGGGATCCATGGTCGGGAATGCAGGTATGCAAGGTTAAGGAATGCAGGTATGCAAGGTTAAGGAATGCAGGGATCCAAGGTCGGGAATGCAGGGATCCAAGGTTAAGGAATGCAGGTATCCAAGGTTAAGGAATGCAGGGATCCAAGGTTAAGGAATGCAGGGATGCAAGGTCGGGAATGCAGGGATCCAAGGTTAAGGAATGCAGGTATCCAAGGTTAAGGAATGCAGGGATCCAAGGTTAAGGAATGCAGGGATGCAAGGTCGGGAATGCAGGGATCCAAGGTTAAGGAATGCAGGGATCCAAGGTTAAGGAATGCAGGGATCCAAGGTTAAGGAATGCAGGGATCCAAGGTCGGGAATGCAGGGATCCAAGGTTAAGGAATGCAGGGATCCAAGGTCTGGAATGCAGGGATCCAAGACCGTGACTGGACATTATTAAACCAACTTACCGGTGATTTCAGCCCCAGTTGGCTGTGCTTGCAGGTCTTCAGAATCGCCACCTTAGGACTGCCACAGCCCGCACTTTCGCACGGAATTCTGCAGGTGTGTTTGAGTTTTGCGTTTCTGTGCAACGACCTCACAATGATGTCTATCGTTTACCCGTCGCTATGGCAACCCCAAGTGACGACTAACTTGCCCTCTCTGATTTCTTGCTAAAAAATCAAAAGTGAAAGGCTGTGTGATGTACAAAACTGTATTATTGATTATCTGCTGCCCATTCACCCTTTCAGAGCCAGCCGAGGGCAGAGGTGGTCGCTCATAACCCACGGATTTGTCTGTGAGTCCCAGTGCGAGCTCAGCTGCTCGATTTTATCCACTATCAATGATGTCTATCGTTTACCCGTCGCTATGGCAACACCCAGATGACGATTAACTTGTCCTCTCTGATTAGAGCTTCATCTCATTGTGTGCATTTGTCTCTCTTGTGCTGTTGGAGCTGATTGAAGCAAATTATTTTTTCAGGAAGAACCGCTCTGAGCTCGGTCTGGTGTGAGCAAATTGGCATTGGTGCTGAGGTGAGTCTAATGAGAATTACTTTACTATAGAATGCTGACTTTATGCGCAAATGATGTTTATCGTTTACCCATCGCTATGGCAACCCCAAGTGACGACTAACTTGCCCTCTCTGATTTTTTACCCTTTAGTCTAGAAATTCCCGTTGCAGTACTTTCGAAGCAGCCTTCGTACTGAATCAGATATATTAAAAATACATTTCAGCTCCCGGCCGGTCACGTGGAACCTGGAGAAGCTGGAATTGGTATTCGCCTCACTTTTTGTAACTGTATCGCCTAATCAGCTTGCAGAGTCCAACTTGTACTTGCATGCGTCTTTAAAATATACTTACGCTTTATGCCGTTTAGATGAGCAAAGTTTTAACCTTCAATGTCGAAAATTTCCGTTGTCTTAATTGAGTTTTATTACTTGCGAATAGGTGAGACAGGATGAGCTCTGTGGGATGTGCAATGGGCATGAACACATTAACTGTGGTTTAACTTTGTTCGCAGGTAACAAACATGAAAGCAGGATGCGCTGAAGCAAGTGCGAGTAAGATCCAAAAGCGTTAGAGAGAATGTACATGCGTATGTACTCGTGTGCATTTCCAGGTCTGCATATCGCATAAAATCATGCCTCTTTCGTCGTGAGTGTCAGTCAGCCTCCAAAGGTTTCCTAGTATCTGTTTCTCGTTCTTGTACACAACTTAATAGCTCACGCTAAAATGCATATTATGTCTGCTTTAACACGTCCCCGATGCCACATCGGGTTACGACTATCGATTGACGATGATATTAGATTCACGGGCGTAACTAGCGCTACTGATGAAATTGACTGATGCCCTTCGTTTGCTGGTCTCCTTCGGTTCCACGATAGCTGACTGCAGTGACAATTACATACAGTGGCGAGTAACCTGAGTGAGTTGCAGGGTCAGCTACCTATTATAATATCGTACTTGCTGCCAATTGTCATTATGGAAAAGGCTCTATGGCAATACCTTACAGTCACAGCCCTAGTTAATCACTCACGACTGTAAACTCTACAGTAATATGGTGTAAAAAAGTACAAGGCTCGTTTAAAAGCATTATTCTATGGCCAAACCTTATAAAAGCTGTATTATATACTGGTATTACCTTTTGCATAGCTTTTTACAGCCCATTTGGACCTAATTTTGTGCGACTGGCGTTTATTAATGATTTTTAGTGTCTCGCAAAATGGCAATGCAAAAGAGAGGTAAAAAAAGTTTTTATTTTTCAATCTGCTATTTTTATAGTTTAGAGCATGGGGAGGTGCGCACAACGAGGCGAGTCAATCACACAATACCGGGGGCCGTAGCCCAGCGGTAGCGCAGCTGCTCTGGTGTGCCGCGACCCAGGCTCGATTCCAAGTGCAGCCACATTAATTTGGGGCTGGATTGGAATCTTGGCTTGGCTCGCTTGTGCAATTAACGGCCTTGAGAGCCAACCCCCCAAGGCGCAGTGAAGTGTACATGCCTAACAATTGATAAAGTTAGGGCCGCTGTACACTCCTGTGTGAGTGTGTGCCTGCGTAACGTATCCGCGCGCTTGTATGCCTGCTCAGGGGAGTCGGTGGAATGGGCAGTAATGCCTCTCGCCGGTTGTGTGCCAATGACGCTTAAATTGCGCCAGGGTGCACACAACCCCCCTGCCTCTAAAAAAAAAAATCACACAATACCCCACTGGCTTAAAGAGCCGGAGGGCTGGGTGCACCCACCCCCCCACCCCAGCTATGCGGGCCAGGGGGTTTGAGTACCAATTCACCAGATATCACGCTGCGTGCAGGTCTGGCCGCCACAGGTTCAATAAACTTTCCCTCGCGGCGGCTTAGTTGCGTAACTTGAGGGTTGAATTGTGAGTGAGAAGTCCTTAGTCTATGGTAAAAAGTAGTTAAAATACTTTTTACTCGTACTTACGAAAATTAATTGTTTAATGCTCTTGGCATCAGTTTCCATTGGTTCTATGACAATTGCCTGCGCGACAACTGCCTGCGGCGACAGCTGACTGTGGAGACAACCATGACTGCTAGCTGAGCTTGTTCAGCAACTCAGAGCGCAACATCATAGTTATTATTAGTAATTAGAAGAAAATATAAATTACTAAACAGAGAAATGAAAAGCAGGTTTTAGTGTACTGAATTCAAAAGTATATGTTATTATATATTTTTTATTTAACTGTACAATTCTAAATCGACAAACTATTTGCTACTATACTACAGTACACTGGCTCACCTAGTTATTAAATTGAACAAAAGCAACAGGGAGCACACACGCACAAACAAAGTTGTTGCCGCAGGCAGTTGTCGTGCAGGCTGTTTCGCGCAGGCAATTTTCGTGCTGCCGGTTCTACTCAAAAATGACGACTTTTTCCATAGACTACGGATTCAGATAATTGAAGGAATTAAATAAGTATTTATATTTTATATCAGTAGCTGCTGAGATATATGATTTAACCCGAAGATCAAATCGCTAACTCAAAGCCATCCAGTTGGATTTGCAGGTCATGGCTGACAAAGCCAGGCCCAACAAGGCCAGCAAGCAGACCGCGCCAGCAAGCTCTGGCAAAAGCAAGGCTGGCGCCAGTGCAAAGCAGCCGCTAGATCAACGACAGCCGCCGGATCAAAGACAGCCGACAGATAAAAAACAGCCGCCAGATCAAAAGAATCCGCAAGATCAAAAGAAGCCGCCAGATCAAAGGCAGCCGCCGGATCAAAGACAGCCGACAGATAAAAAACAGCCGCCAGATCAAAAGAATCCGCAAGATCAAAAGAAGCCGCCAGATCAAAGGCAGCCGCCGGATCAAAGACAGCCGACAGATCAAAGACAGCCGCCAGATAAAAAACAGCCGCCATATCAAAAGAAGCCGCCAGATCAAAGACAGCCGCCAGATCAAAAGAAGCCGCCAGATCAAAGACAGCCGCCGGATCAAAGCCAAAGGCAGCCGCCGAAGTTTCAACTGCCGAAAGCGGCCCGCCGGGAGGACATGGCAAAGTTTGGCCAGGTGAAGCTGAACCCGTCGAGGCCGTTCCAGGACTCGCGCACCTTCAGCAGCCGCCTGCACAGGGAAGGCTTCACTCCGTACGGCTGGATCCTGCCGTGCACCCTGTTCACCCCCGGAGAGGCACCGCTGAAATATTACGAGATCTTCGACTGAGCCGCTTCATCAGCTGGGCTCCTCAGCGTCTATGACCAACTGGCCGCGGCACTGGCAAGCGCACGACCTAGCCAGCATCTTTGATACGTTTGAAAGCATTAAACGTTCAATATTAAGTATGGCTTTTATAAATTTGACAATTGCTTTCGGAAACAGTTTGGCTGCTTGCAAATTACAATGTGAATGAATGGCCGCTGACGATTTCAATTCTGCCTTGACATTAGATACATGTACTTTACATGTACTTTATTTGTGCTGAAGAGTTCTTTTGCCCTCTATGTCAGTAGTATAGTTGGGTATTCGTTCGAAAAAATTAAAAATTGTATTCATTAATAGTTAACATTTTTATTTCAACAACTACTTAGTTTTTATCTGATGATTCGTGTATTTGACTCACGCGCAACAGGATTAGCAATAAAGTTTTTTATCACAGAAACAAACTTGAAGATGATTGCTAATCCCGAATCCTGTTTTCGATTAGTTGTGATTGTACATGTATTAAATTTGATACAAAATAGACATCCTAGTTTGGCGTATTCGCTAAGACAGTTTTCTATGGCATGTTAAAAGCCAGCCCGCCACACCGCCATGACGTAGGGCCCGATGGAGAAATTGGCGAAGCTGCCCTTCTCGTGGATCACCTGGCTGGATTTGGGAAGAGCGGTATTGGAGCAATGAATTTGAGGATCATCATTGAGGTAATTTGCCAGTCAGTGAACTCAGTGCCCGGACTCTCACCAGGAGTAGCTGCGCCCGATCACCACCTGCCAGCCGCTGCCCAGGCTGCTGTCCAGGCGCTGCTTGACCGCGCGGGCCATGGCCTCCTGGTTGTCCTGATTCTCGGCCGCCACGGTGCCGATCACCCCCTGGAGGTTGCGGCGCAGTTCGTCGCTGATGTCACCCTTGACGAAAGTAAGACTCATGCTTGCTGCTGGGCTTTGAGCTCTGAGATGAACTGTTTTGCTGGACGCTTGCTCTCTGCAGCTGAGCTGGGGAGCTGCACCAGCCACTGTATTTTATACACAGACCCGCCAGGGACTCTGGGGCGCCGCGAGTCCACTCGGTGCAATCGGCTGCAGTCGCTTAGCTTCGCAATTTCCTCAGCGTTTGCAGGAGTTTAGCTGCAGCCAAGCGCCCAATGCCTGCCAGCTGCGACCCCCCCGGGCGTTGCGTATCCATTGTGCCATTGTGTCTCAGCTTGCCTGTTTGCATAGATTAAGTACAACTGAGGCCAGGTGCAGACAGACAGATGCAGTCCACTGTCTCCCAGCCAGTCAGATGCAAGGGTCAGTGCGGTCACTGTGCCAGACAACGGCGCAGTCCAGACAGTTCGGGTTCACGCGAGTGCACAGAATCAATGAAGGGACCCGAACAATTGAAAACCGAAGTATACGCGCGGGGCTGCAATGTGAAGTGGATTTTTTCCACCTCACTATTTTTTTCGCTAGACCCCACTCTTTGAGTCTCTACACCGCGGGTTGAATATAGTTCCATCAGCTCCCGTGAGGGACAGTGGGGCAGTGGAGGCCTCTCAAGATTTTGGCTCTTACACTACTCTTCTGCAATGGCATCTTGCTGGACACTGCAAGCTAAGATAAACTTCGAATAAAACGTGTCTGTCTTGGCAATCATGGAAGCCAATTCAAACCTACATGGGTAGTGTTGCAGGCCAGCATTGAAGAGGACGGAAGATAAACATAATTTACAGGCTAGAAATGTGTGCACTCAGGATAAACAGATCAAACTGGTGTTTATAAAGTTTTTTCACCTTTCCAAACTGTCAAAAAGTTTGCACAGGCTGGGCCAGACACTGTAAGCGATGCGGGCATTGCGGAAATTACATGTACAGCGGCTTTTGCCTGCTGACTTACGGACTCCTGTGAAGTGTACGTGTGAGAGCGTGTGCATGCATTTATACCCATTTCCAATATTAAATGCAAAATATCAGAGTCGCGTTAAAGTCATGATTTGATGTTCTTCTTAAACGGGAGTGGAAAGCCAGGGGCTTGGCGCGGATCAGCCCGAAAGGGGGCTCTACCGCAGAGATCTGACTGGGCCATACTGCCAGGGGCATGTAGCCCGAGAGGCCACGATTGGGACCAGAGCTCAGGACTCTGGTGAGAGCATGTGTATTGGTGCTACTAACCCAAACCTACGGTACAAGACACCGCCAACCCAATATTAGTGGAATCAGGGACGGTACAAGGACCGAGTCCACCCAGGCCACCACCCAGCAGACAAGTCCTCGGGAGTGCGCAGAAAAAATTGGAAAAAGCGAAAAAAGCTTGGGTTACTACTGAAAGCGGTTCGAGAGCGGGGAAACCCCGAAGTCTACGGAAATGGCTTAACTATTGGAGCGAGTCTGGAAGGCTTGTGTCCGAGGGCGAGTCTCCAGGCAGGAAGACCGTCTACCGGCTACAAACCCAAGGGTATCGCCTATCCAGCTCTATATTGGAGGCCAGGCCAAGGGGGCGGGAAGGGGCACAAGGAGCAAGAGGACCCGGACTCAGCCGCGGTATTCCCGATTCGGGACGAACTCATTCCCCAGGACACCAATTGATGTTACGACAGTAAACACGAAAAGGAAGTTAATGAATAAACACACAGATACTAAATACACTTGATAGTTCACTTAGGCCATCAAAACTACTTTCTGTTCAACGGTGCATGTATGAACGTATAAAGCAACATTTATTTATTCAACTAACTCCACTAGTGTATTTTGATTCACTGCCCAGCCCAGTCTGACCATAGCTACAGTCGATAAAATATTTGGAAGCAGCAAAGTTGCACGCGCGCTTGACCGTCATTTTCTCCTAATATTTTTTCTATAATCAAGACACAAAATAAAGCAAATATATGTCACTGGGGCAGAGAATATAGCAATTGCCAAGTTGGCACATAAACATAATAGCCATCAAGGGTATTTAGTATCTGTGATAGCGTAGTACAGGGTGGTCCAGAAAGGTCTTCCGGATTACAAACAGAGTTTTCTCTGCACTGGATTGATGGATTGGGCTGAAACTTGACCTGCTTAAACTTTATTCTGAGTATATATATTTTTTAAAATCTTAGCAATTGCTAAAAAAATCATAAAGTTACAGCAGTTTTTCTAAAAAAACACCATTTTCACTTACTGATGTGCACATTTCATTCCAGCTTTATGACTTACATGCTAGTTGAAAGATTTAAAATGGCATCCTGGCTGGATGAATTGAAGAGTCCACTGTTGTTCCAGCGGCGATGGTATCGTGAGTGTCTGGGGATGGGTGAAAGACAATGTCTACCGACAGCCAGTGGACAGCCTGGATGAGCTTAAGGCACGGATAACGCAGGTAATGCCGGATATACCAGTGGACTTTGCTGTCAACAGCCTTATAATAGCTTTTATGAAGCGCCTGCAGACTTGTATTGACAACAAAGGTCATAATGTGGAGCACTGACTAACAGCTGCATATCAGATTGTGCTAAAACCCAACTGATTTAACAAAAAAACGGTGTTTTTTAGAAAAACTGCTGTAACTTCATGATTTTTTTAGCAATTGCTAAGATTTTTAGACAAAAAAACTATTTAGAATAAAGTTTAAGCAGGTCAAGTTTCAGCCCAATCCATCAATCCAGTGCAGAGAAACTCTGTTTGTAATCCGGGAGACCTTTCTGGACCACCCTGTATATTTCATTCCGAATGTATCACAGTGTATCTGCTGTGGGTTGAGCACAGCAAACTTAAAAGTACCTAATTGATCTGATGCATGACCCGTGCTAGCAGACACTACTCTGACTTGGACTACTGTGTTATTTGCAATTAACATTTTCATGTGCTTCGCTAGGGCCTGCAAGTGCAAAGTTGCAGGTGGGGTCTGCGATTTATCTGTCCAGCTCTCCAACCAACGCATGCAGTTCACACTGAGAAACTATAAGCGAAAGCGAAAACTTGAATAGTTAATTTACATGTAGTTCGCATATGCATTCAGCAGGTTCATCGGCACCTTGCGCTTTTATGACACAGTTCGGCTCTGGCAGTCCCCAGATATCGCATGGACACATTTTGCTGGCAATTCGCATGGGCCAGCTTGATATTCTGTTTTGGCATGGGTCGAGGGTCGCTGGGTCAGATAAGACCTGCTACATGTACATGTACATGTATATTATTATTATAACCCGTTTGCTCTGTGACGCACAACCATTTCGCTATAAACATGTACGCGCACTGGGCAAGCTCTTCAGAATGCCCTAACCGTTGAAGATCAATATGGAGTAAGCAAATGTTTTATGTCTTACATGTTCTGTAGAAGAGTTAATTGCTTCACATTTTGCAGCCTCGATGGGAAGCTAACCGAATCTACATGGCTGGTGCAGAATGCTGGTTTTTTGTTATTCTTTCCAATACAGAATTTATATCAATGTGGTAACATTTAAACACCAAGATCGAATGTATTCTATAGACATCTCATCGCAGCGAGTCACATTTAACCTTCAACTGCTTCAATACAATATGGCTGACTAGGTGTAGCTTCACTTATGCATAACTTTTCATGGCTTTCCATGGAAAGAGTCGACGTACAGTACACAGATCTGTGTAAGCTTTGTATATCAGTGCTGTGATTTGATAGCGGTGCTATGCAAGCTGCACCATCATGTACTTTATAATCTGGCACTCAATTGATAGATACGGGTCCACAGGCATAAAAATCCCCCAGGTCAGGAGGCTTATGTACGAGTCACCCGGGACACTCGGCAGAGGGTTTTGTATGGCGCCAGGTGACCCCAGCCGAAGCGTCTGTGTTGTGTTGCCGCCACTGAAGGTGTTCAACCGGACGCGATCCAAGTCTGCCATTCAGCAGTCAGCAGTCCAGGCGCTTCTATGACATGTGCACCTACACCGACAACCTCAAGGTCGACCTGTTGCTGTGCTTTGCTAATGTTTTGAACTGTTTTGATTGATTCAGTGTGCAGTGTGACCAGCTCTAGGCCAGCCGGCCTCAATGCACAATTAGGACAATAACGAAGCTGAGGTTTGAGGGCCGAGCCAGCAACCTGCTGTAAACGTGTGCCACATAAAAGCCTCGCCCAGCAAATGCTTTGGGGGTGGCCCGGGAGTTGAAGGTTGCCTAAATGTAACTAAACGGCAAAAGAGAGAAACTGCTCAAGCGCTAACCCTACCGCTAAAACCATATAGGTATTAATTAATTGCTTTGCATTGTACCTATGCGTTCTCGTTAACTACATGTACATGATCTTTGAGTTTACGTCCTACCCTGTTACTACAGTGGTCCTTGACTCGTATATGCATGTACACGCGGAAAAGAGCGCCGATTATGATCATGTGATGAGATTGCTTGTACTAATTTTATAATACTGTACATATGTTGTAATTAAAGCATTACTCTCTCGTCCATCAAGTGAAGAGAAAGAATTGCAAGAAACAAAAAAACACAAAAAGAAAAGAAGAAAACGAAAAAGGTAGTACGAGGGTAGCAGGTAAGGTAGGAGAGAACTAAGCCGCTCGGCAGGTGTAAATGGAAGAGCTTGCGCCAGGGACTACTCAGTATTCGGGACGGGAAACTAAAAAAGTTGGAGGCCGATATATTAATAATTTAGTCTCGAAAAGCATTACTTATACGACACGAGCTAGATAGGTTTTAGCAATTGTAGTCAGTGAGTTTGCGTCTGTGGTAAAAACCTATCCATGAAATCCAAGAAATCCAAGACTAAGTTATTAATTAAATACATCAGCCTCCAACTTCGTAATTTCCCGTCCTATTTATTGAGTATTCCCAGCTGGATTGCGCATGTTTGAGAGCGTGTGTGTAATGGGTGGCATGCCCGCGTCGATCCGTGCGCTCGTACACTCAACAACATGACAAAACTTCAACCCGAAGGGGGCCGTGGCCCAGCGGTAGCGCAGCTGCTCTGGTGTGCCAGCGACCCAGGCTCGATTCCAAGTGCAGTCACATTAATCTCGGCTTGGCTCTGCTCGTGCAATTAACGGCCTTGAGAGCCAACCCCCCAAGGCGCAGTGAAGTGTACATGCCTAACGATAATATAAAGTTAGGGCCGCTGTACACTCCTGTGTGAGTGTGTGCCTGCGTACGTATCCGCGCGCTTGTGTGCCTGCTCAGGGGAGTCGGCGGAATGGGCAGTAATGCCTCTCGCCGGTTGTGTGCCTATGTTGCTTAAAGTGCGCCAGGGTGCACACAACCCCCTGCCTTTAATAAAAAAAATAAAAGCTTCAACCCGAAATCCAATGATATTAAAGCCCCTAAGTGATGAATTCATATATCGCGCTTCGGTTCTCGTCTCAACTGTGAGTGGTGCAATTCGCATCACAAGGCCCTAAAACATGTACATGTAGCTCAGGCTGGTGAGGAGAAAGTGGAGAGTTTATGGCTAGAGCTGGATAATGCCGCACTTACATGTACATGTATAATTGTCAATCACAGGTTTCTGGGTGGAAACTTTAACATGTTGCTGAGTGCATGTGCTAAGGAGTCAGCCTAATAGCCATTGGCCGAGTCTTACCGCCCCTACGGGCACCTTACCGGCGAGGACAAGCGGGCATGGCACTTGGCTTTTCGTCGACCGGCGGTGATGCCGGCGGTGTTACGTTCGCGCCCAGACCCTGAAACACGCCCTGTGATCGACGTACGTTGTACTTGCCTCTCTTGACTGGCTGACAGCGTATTTTGTTGTTGCCTTACGCTGGTCATCGGATGTCGCCAAAGGCGTTGCGGTAGGCTGCCCCTCAAACCCTCTTGCAAATATAATTTTAAGTTTTGATTTTTATGGGTAGAGATAGATAATACATTTGCATTTCGTTGCTGTACCGGAAGCGTGTAAGCAACTTTTGATTTATATCGAGTTTTTACGGGAGTGTTGCTTCAGAGTTTAATCCAATTTTCTTTCGTCTATAGATTGAATGGCGTGTGACTGAATGTTTTGACAACGAATCAAAGTACTAAATAGCAATGGTTTAATCTATTAAATAATCAAACTGGATTATTGAAGGCCGGTGCAGTATATTGAAGGTACTTGGCTTTGGTGCAGATCAGACAGAAAATAGCAGCTAGGGGTTGAGCATGTACATGATCAATAACATGCCTACAGTCACAGCAATTGAAAATAATTGGTTATTAGTTGTTTTCTTTTCGGCTAAATTTCATTGTACCTAAAAGCAGATGCGGCAGGACTCTGGCAGAGCAGCGTCCTGGCTCAACTGTCGGAATAAATATGTTAGAAGTGAGCTGGTATATCAATGCTGTAATGGAAAACAATTATTGGAAAGTTTGCCATAACCTCCAGCATAGAATAGTCTGCTCATACAGGTACCTTATGAAACCGGTCAGGGGGGAACGTGGCAATCAGAAGAAATTGATACAGCATAAAATCATGAAAAATCGTCACTCGAGTTTAAGCATGCCGAATCGATGTGAAAATTCCGTAAAAAACAATAAATTGACAAAAATCGTTTCGTTTTCAACTTGTGGCACAATAAGAACTGGATTTAAAGTTTCAATATTAAGTACTGTTTGTTACAAAATTCTGAATATATAGTCTGAACAAAAGGCCATTATAAAACGGTTCAGGATTAGCAAAACGCTACGAATTTATGTTTAACTAAGCAATATCCGAAAAACAGTTGTAATTTCTTCCGAGTTCTGTTGTACCACTGCTATTGATTAAGAAAGAATCAGCGGAGCTTGAATATAACCATGTCACCAGTTGAGTTTCACGGCTGCGACAAGCCGGCGCCGATGGCGCACTTGCCGTTGGCGGCGCAGGCGAATCCGCGGGGGCAACAGTGGGAGCCGCCGGAACAACAAACGCCCTAAAGGTTGAGAAACAATTATAATACAATATCAGAGAGTTTTGAAACATTAAGATCTATATAAGCTACCAAGGAACTTACGTCAGAATGGCTGCAACACTTGGGACTGCCGGAGTCAGTAATGCAGCAGGTAGACTTGCTGCCGCAGTTAAGGCCCGCAGCGCAAGCCACCAAGCGCCTCTGTGCACCGAACATAGACAAGTGAGCTGATCCAACAGACTGTGATGGATAATCAGCTGAGTGAACAGGCTCAGTAGTGGCCACTTGGTCAACCTCCGACACAGGAGCCATGCACTGGTACGTCTTTGGGTCGCACACAAGGCCGTTCTTGCAGCACAGCACTGAGCCAGAGAAGAACGTGCAACAGCTGGACAACTTAACACGGCTAGCAATGGAACCCGACTTGGAGCAGGTACCAGCAGACACATCGCACTTGTATCCGTTGGGGCAGCAGTGGACTCCGTCCCTGCAGCATGTGGCCTTCTCCAATGGACAGCAGCCATACTGACCTGACTGAAGCTTGCAGCACGTCGATCCGTCTGGGCACTGGCTCTGACCGTCGGGGCACACTACGGCGTCGGTCTTGGTCTTGGTCTTGGTGAGAGCGTGGACAATGCCTCCTTTGGAGCAGGTACCAGCAGACACATCGCACTTGTATCCGTTGGGGCAGCAGTGGACTCCGTCCCTGCAGCATGTGGCCTTCTCCAATGGACAGCAGCCATACTGACCTGACTGAAGCTTGCAGCACGTCGATCCGTCTGGGCACTGGCTCTGACCGTCGGGGCACACTACGGCGTCGGTCTTGGTCTTGGTCTTGGTGAGAGCGTGGACAATGCCTCCTTTGGAGCAGGTACCAGCAGACACATCGCACTTGTATCCGTTGGGGCAGCAGTGGACTCCGTCCCTGCAGCATGTGGCCTTCTCCAATGGACAGCAGCCATACTGACCTGACTGAAGCTTGCAGCACGTCGATCCGTCTGGGCACTGGCTCTGACCGTCGGGGCACACTACGGCGTCGGTCTTGGTCTTGGTCTTGGTGAGAGCGTGGACAATGCCTCCTTTGGAGCAGGTACCAGCAGACACATCGCACTTGTATCCGTTGGGGCAGCAGTGGACTCCGTCCCTGCAGCATGTGGCCTTCTCCAATGGACAGCAGCCATACTGACCTGACTGAAGCTTGCAGCACGTCGATCCGTCTGGGCACTGGCTCTGACCGTCGGGGCACACTACGGCGTCGGTCTTGGTCTTGGTCTTGGTGAGAGCGTGGACAATGCCTCCTTTGGAGCAGGTACCAGCAGACACATCGCACTTGTATCCGTTGGGGCAGCAGTGGACTCCGTCCCTGCAGCATGTGGCCTTCTCCAATGGACAGCAGCCATACTGACCTGACTGAAGCTTGCAGCACGTCGATCCGTCTGGGCACTGGCTCTGACCGTCGGGGCACACTACGGCGTCGGTCTTGGTCTTGGTCTTGGTGAGAGCGTGGACAATGCCTCCTTTGGAGCAGGTACCAGCAGACACATCGCACTTGTATCCGTTGGGGCAGCAGTGGACTCCGTCCCTGCAGCATGTGGCCTTCTCCAATGGACAGCAGCCATACTGACCTGACTGAAGCTTGCAGCACGTCGATCCGTCTGGGCACTGGCTCTGACCGTCGGGGCACACTACGGCGTCGGTCTTGGTCTTGGTCTTGGTGAGAGCGTGGACAATGCCTCCTTTGGAGCAGGTACCAGCAGACACATCGCACTTGTATCCGTTGGGGCAGCAGTGGACTCCGTCCCTGCAGCATGTGGCCTTCTCCAATGGACAGCAGCCATACTGACCTGACTGAAGCTTGCAGCACGTCGATCCGTCTGGGCACTGGCTCTGACCGTCGGGGCACACTACGGCGTCGGTCTTGGTCTTGGTCTTGGTGAGAGCGTGGACAATGCCTCCTTTGGAGCAGGTACCAGCAGACACATCGCACTTGTATCCGTTGGGGCAGCAGTGGACTCCGTCCCTGCAGCATGTGGCCTTCTCCAATGGACAGCAGCCATACTGACCTGACTGAAGCTTGCAGCACGTCGATCCGTCTGGGCACTGGCTCTGACCGTCGGGGCACACTACAGCGTTGACTTCTTTGTCTTGCTTAACTATGCAAGTTCCATCTTTAATATTGCATTGGTGTCCGAATGGGCAGCAAGTTAACTTATCAACACAGCAGGTTCCATTTTTGTATGGACAACAGCCTTCTTGCCCGGTGCTTAGAGAACACTTGCTCTCTTCGTTAGAACATCTATTACTGTGTGAAGTCGATGACTTCAGTGTTGGTAGTTGCAATGGTTGAGATCTTTTGATGGCAGGGATCTTTTTAAAGATCGGGATCGTGTCAGGCAATTCGTCATCAAAAAGAGGTCGTCGAATTGGCTTGTAGAGAAGGTCATGGGAAAGAACTTCGCTAGTAGCAAGAACACTTGCCAAAAGAAGTGAAAGAAGAAGACGACCGGGCATGGTAGCCCTTAAAATCGAATTTTCAAAAAAGGGATCAAATAAAAATAAAAATACGAGTAGCTTGTGCAGACGACAGGCGACTTCTTTTTTGTGTCTTTTAACGCACAATTACAAATAAGATTTTATCATGTAGATACATCTTGAATTCAACCTAAACACCCATTTTGAATTAACGCAATTAGAAACTGGGATTATTAACAAAATTTTGTTGTCAGCAACCTAAGTTCATTTTTAGTAAAATTTGAAAGTTTTTATGCATGACTTTTTTAGTTTAGAATTTTTTCATCAAAGACAGCACTAGATAAACATGTATTTCTGGCTATGATATTATTGTCGTTAGCAGCATGATGCCACATAGTGGTTAGGTGGAGGTTTGTATCAATTTCAATTAGGTATTTTAATTCTGCGTCATAAAACTTTATCCATTATAGTTATACTTCTATACTAATTCTACGTCCTAATAAACGCTAAGAAGTAAGAATCAGTTGAAAAATGAGACAGTAATTTAATGACCTGTACTGTTCTGCAGGATAGGGTCCAATGTTCTGACTTATGCCTACTAAAGCCAAACCCAAACCAAAAGCTAAAGCTTAACGCCTTGATTTATGTTTACAAAGTTTTTTGTTTTTTAAATCATTATTATTTTGACATGTCATAATTTATAATCAGTAAGATAAAATTCAGAATTTAAGACATTTGTAAATGCAGAGAGGCATTATTTTATTTAAAACAGCTAGCAGAGCAGAGAGAAGTAACAAATCTAAGGTGGTGGTGGTGGTTTGCTCGTATGATATGGCATATGGTATGGTAGGCCACTAGGCCTATAGAATATAGAATAGACACTTATTTGGACTATCAATATATGAATGTGCAGAAATTTCCTTTCAAAAATTCCAGAAAAATTTATCATCATAGCCTATAGGCCTACATATACCTGTACTGTAGGCTTAGCTGTAGGCATTCCTTTAATCTAAATATACTAAATCTCTAAGGTTTGTATGCTTGAATGTCCATAACACTCTAGAGCTTGCAATTTAATACTAGGTCTATAATAGGCCCTATAGGCCTACTTATCTTGACCTAGGGCCTAGTCATTGAAATTAGTTGGACCTAGGCCCTAAGAATTCTAGGCATAAAATATGATAGACCCATAAATCTAAATCATTACATTATTTATCTGGCTAACCAACATGGCCTACCTGCCCTACTCTTAGTCTTATTTTTTAGATCCTATTACTAGATTAAATTCATAGCTGACCTTATTAGCTTATAGCTATGGCTTAAGCCCTATGTTGAGGCTGAGCCATAGCAATGATAATAAATAGGCCTAGAGGCCTATGACTTGACTCAAGATATATTATATAATAATAATATAAGTAGACCTTTTTACTTATTAGAGTCTAACCAAGATTAGATTTTTGTTTTTGAGCAAGATCAATCAAATAAAAATTTGAGATAAAAAATCAATCAATCAAGAATTAGGCCTAGAGATCAAGCTACAATTGTGAACTTATATAGTAAGAATAAGTAGGCCTACTTACTTAGATAATTCATAAAATTTAGCCTAGGCCTCCCTATAGTATAAATATTAATTTAATGTCTTTGTCATCTTATATTATATTTTAGTCATTACTTGCAGCCATAGTCTATTGCTCTAGCAATAGTAGCCTTTGGTTCTTAGTGGCTCAAGGTCCTACAAGAAATGTTGGCCTAGCAGGGTGCCAAATGCCAATAGAGTCTCAACACTGTCAACCATATCTATCTATAGCCACATTGTAGAAAAATGCTTCAAAGCTAGCTAAAAGAGTTGCATCTTTAGTGTTGGCCATTGGCTATCTAGCCAAGTTGCTGTCCTAGCTCAACTTACTCACAGGCTATGCTCAGACTATTGCAACTTGACTTTCAATGCTAGTAGCCAGTAGGGTCTAGTTTCCTATGCATAAATGATAAAAATATGTTTGCAGCTAGTTAGCAGCAACTATTTCAAGGATGTATTGGTTTCCCAACAGACATTCAGAAATCGTTCATTAAATGTTTAACAAAATTGTCTATTTATTACGCAAGATATTGTGTATTTATAGAAACTTTTACGCATGTCTCTTCTTTAAAAAGACACCTCAGACACACACAAAGACGCTTTACAAGCTGAGATATTCCCTAGCAACTGTTGTTACAACATTTCCCAATGTACCGAATAGTGTATATAGTAGTTTTTTGAGAAGTCACTACATCGCCCCACTTTGATCTTTCTGCATGAAATTTGCACAGCTGTTTTATGCATGTCTCTGCTTTAAAAAGACACTTCAGACACACACAAAGACACTTCATAAGCTGAGATATTCCCTAGCAACTATTGTTACGACGTTTCCCAATAAACCAAAAATGTATATAGTAGTTCAGCCTGGACATTGCTGATCACTGATCAAACCTCGACAGTGGGCAAACCTCAACTACTAGGTATCCTCAGCTAGTCTCCTAAGCATTTAGTCATCACCCGGAAGCCGTCGGCATCTTCAACAGATGACACCAGGCAACTGTGACCACCCTGATGCAAATTTCTCGAGTTTCGCCAATCAAGCCTTGACAGTGAGCAAGCCTTAACTTTTGGACACCCTCAGCTAGTCTCTCGAGCATTCTGTCACCACTCCGACACCATTGGCACCTTCAACAGGTGGCATCAGATGACTATGGACATCCTTTTGCAACTATGTCAGGTTTTTCTTATCTTTTTGTGCTTCAATAATGCGCAATCTGTAACTCCTGTTTATTCTCAGCTAGAGTCCCAAACAGTCCATAATCACCCGACATAATTATGTAAACATGATGAGGTAATTTGTTAATTAAACTAAATTGAACAGAATATTCACAAAAAGAAAGCACTAAAAATTACCAAATTTTCTGTGTGGAATGAAGATAAAGTCACAATATAGAAAATATCCAAGCCTTCTGTCTTAAAAGTTACTATTTGTTTAAAAAAATCATACTTCTGGGTGTCTATGGTCATGGTTTTGTCTCTATGAAGGTGCCGATGACGGCAGAATGATGACAGAATTCTTGAGAAACTATAGTTAAGGATGCCTAGCAGTTGAGGTTTGCCAATTATTGAAGCTAGATAAAAAATCTAGCATATTTGCATCAGACTGTCCATAGTCAGCTGGTGTAATCTGTTGAAGGTAGTGTCCGGGTGATGAATGAATGCTCAAGAGACTATAGCTGAGGATGTCCAGCAGTTGAGGCTTGCCCACTCTGTCAAGGCTTGATCAGCAAAACTAGCTGAGAAATTTTAACAGCGTGTCCATATACATGTAGACACCTGTTGCAACTTGTTGAATGTCTAGAAGCTTTGTCTGGGTAAAGGCTAGTGACCAACAAAGTCAAATAAATCTGATGCAGACACATGTGCTGACAAAATTTGGAGACTTGGCAAGGCTGCACTGAGGTGCAGTGCTTATTGGCGCACAGGGTGTAATACACTAGCACTTATGGGAAAAATCCAACCATCTGCAGGCAGAATCATCGAATATCTCAACAGTCCAGAAGGCTGGCGACAACTTGATTCTTGTTCGAGGTGCATAGCAAAAAGTAAGCCCATGTTCTTGAATTTTGTGCGCCTGCGTTGCTCCATGTTGGCGCATAAAAAATTATGTCAGGGGTGGGGGATTCCCTGTTCTACTGTTAATAATAGAACAGTAATATTATTATATAGTAATAAAAGGAATACAGTAATACGATCGTAATAATCTTATTATCATTATTAATAGTAATAATTTCAATAATAGTATTAATAATATTGTAAAAATAATACATTCGGTATTTTTAGAAAATGTCGTAACAACATTTGCTAGGGAATATCTCAGCTTGTAAAGTGTCTTTGTCCCAGTGAAAAATGATTCATGGATTCCACGTGGGTTCCACGTGGCCATGTGGAATTTAAATGTTTCTTTAATTTTTGCAAATTAATGACTTAAAGATGACATAATGGTATGCAAAGTATTTTTTATGCACTATTTTTTAATTTTTACTGTCCTAATGTTGATGTGGATTTTACAAGGAATTCATGAGAAATAAGCGTATATTGATTCAACATGGAATCCACTTCGATAAAAAAACTGTGATACACCACATTCAGACGTTTTTATGAAATTACTATAATTAATTATTATATTTATATGCTTTTAAGTAAAAATGAATATCTTAAAGCTAAATTATAATCAGAAAATAAGATACTGTTTGTTAAAATAGACAAAATAGAAGTGAACAATAAAAAACGTTTCGTGCTTTTTAAAATTAAATTTATTTTATTTTATATTCGTCAATGTCTTGGTTCAAGGCCTTGAAAGATAAATTGCCTTGTTTATGGCTATTTAAGCACCTTAAAAATTTTAGTAGACATAGCCTATAGGCAATAACTTATAAGGCCATGGCCTCCATGGGATTAGAAATTAGATAAATCAGTATTTCATCATAGATAGGCCTAATACTTTTGGTAAAATCCATCCATGATAAATTTATTTAGGCTTATCCAATTTCTAGGAATCCCATGGCCATGTCCATAGATTGGCTACTCATTTTTTAAACTTAAATAGTCCTTTAGAAGTTCATAATTTCCTCTTAGTCCTACCTATTAGTCTTATCTATTTATGTATGCTTATTAGGCCTATTTTAAGCTAGGCCTAGGCCTATAACTATCAATTTAGGTCCTTCTATTTTAATTAAGGTTAAGACTAGCTTGACTTTGTGAATTGTGACTAGTCAATCTAGTTAATCTGTTAAAAATCTATTCATTTATGATTTTCTTCAAAAAAGCCTGTTAGCATCTTTTAGACTTGTTGCATTTTTAAAAACAATATTATTAGGCCCCCTAATCATTATAAATAATTCTTTGCAATTACACTTGCAACCTGTTTTTGGCATAGCTAGCCTAGCAGATCCCTAAGGTTGCTATTATAAATAAATAATGATTATTGTAAATTTGATCTGATTTAGGCCAAGTCTAGAATTTAATAGCTATAGGGCATAGCTTTTAAGATTAGGCCTAATGTTTAATCATACTATTTTTTTATTAGAGGCAGGGGGTTGTGTGCACCCTGGCACACATTAAGCGACATAGGCATACAACTGGCGAGAGGCATTGCTGCCCATTCCACTAACTCCCTTGAGCAGGCACACAAGCGTGGGGATACGTATGCAAGCACATTTACACAGGAGTGTACAGTGGCCCTAACTTTATTTATTGTTAGGCATGTATACTTCACTGTGCCTTGGGGGTTGGCTCTCAAGGCCATTAATTGCACAAGCAGAGAGCCAAGCCAAGATTCCAATTCAGCCCCAAATTAATATGACTGCACTTAGAATCGAGCCTAGGTCGCTGGCACACCAGAGCAGCTGTGCTACCGCTTGGCTACAGCCCCCCTTTTAATCATAATAGGCCCGCAAATATAAAAAAAACATGCATTGCTTTGCCTAAATACTTTATAGTCTAAAATCAATTTTAAAATAAAAACTTAAATTTATAGAAACATATATTAATTTTTGTACTTATTATTTTAATTTTATTAATTTAATTTTATTGATTGACTTGGGTAGGGTTTTCTTTTTTGCTAGAGACAAGGTGCAAAATCATACCCTATGCTCACTTTTAGGGTTTTATGATTTTAAGGCTTAAAATGCAGTTTCTCTTTTTTCTTATATAAAGGCAGTGCAAAAAAGGCTTCAACAGAAAAATAGGTAATGAGATCACACCTAAACTGTATCATCAACTTTTTAATTTCAATTTTCAAGGTGCAATTTTTAAATTTGGGGTGCATATGCACACTTTGCGCTTAAAAAATAAACCTAGGACTTAGGCCTAGTTAATTTTAAAATAAACTTTATTTTATTTTATAAGTATTCATCATTAAATTAGTTTTATGAATTATATCAATATTATTTATCAATCTTAATTGGCAACAATTATTTTTCTATTTCATGCATGCCTAACATTACATGACCCATCCCCAAACTTGGATGTCACCTTGGTCTTGCATTTGAAGAAGCTTGCAAAGCTACTTGGAATTTGAATTTAATATCTCAAATGCTACCTTTTGTGAAGCAATGGTAAGTTTTAGTTATAAACTTATTTTTTTCTGTCATCAAAATCTATCAAAATCTATTACAAAATCTGTCATCAATCTGTTATAAAATTCTGTAATTTAACCCCTTTCTTTTCTAAGGTTGCTCACCTGACCTGAAGAAGCAGCATTCTGGCAATTGGCAGCAGCATGTTTCTGACTGTTCTAATTCTGATGCATTATATTATTGTTAATTAATGCTATTGACAATGTCAATTTCAAATTATATATTATATCATATGCGCAGTGCAACTCTAAAGATATCAATATTTACATCAGTGTGTTTATTCTTTGTGTGCCAGTGACTCACTACTGTACATAAATACACCTTACATCGTTTTTGAATATTGAATTTTGAATTTTGAATTTTTGTGCAGAAATATTTTTGGCTATAGCTAGTGTTTTATCTGTGTTTCAGTTTCTTTTATATGGTATTGAGATCTGGGGTTCGTATGAAATTTTGAGATCTGGTATTATTTTGAGATTTAGGATGCAACAATTTATTATGGCAACCAGTATAATGGCTGCTTATTCAATGACAATGTGGATTCTATGTGAAATACATAATTACTTCCATATGGATCTTCCATGTGGAATCCATATCTTGATTCCACATGGATGGACGGAGACAAATGCACATATGGATTTCATATAAAAAATCCACATGGAATCCATATCATTTTTTTCACTGGGGTGTGTGTCTGAGGTGTCTTTTTAAAGCAGAGACATGCGTAAAACAGCTGTGCAAATTTCATGCAGAAAGACCAAAGTGGGACAATGTAGCGGCTTCTCAAAAAACTACTATATACAATATTCGGTACATTGGGAAACGTCGTAACAACATTTGCTAGGGAATATCTCAGCTTGTGAAGCGTCTTTGTGTGTGTCTGAAGTGTCTTTTTAAAGCAGAGACATGCGTAAAACAGCTGTGCAAATTTTATGCAGAAAGACCAAAGTGGGACGATGTAGCGGCTTCTCAAAAAACTACTATATACACTATTCGGTACATTGGGAAATGTTGTAACAACAGTTGCTAGGGAATATCTCAGCTTGTGAAGTGTCTTTGTGTGTGTCTGGGGTGTCTTTTTAAAGAAGAGACATGCGTAAAAGTTTCTATAAATACACAGTATCTTGCGCAATAAATAGAAAATTTTGTTTAACATTTACTTAACGATTTCTGAATGTCTGTCTACGTGTATAACATTTACCGACCGATATTCCGATCGATATTCCTATCGATATTCCGACCGATATTTTTATATGAAACACATGTAAAAAAACAAAATAGTTTCGATTTTCCTCACAATGTGCATTGAATATCATGCAGCGATTTCTTCTTTTGTGTAGGCCAATATGAAATGCTCATTTTTATGCTGCAATCTTACTTAAATCGTCTTTTTATTATCACTACTTTTTGGTAGACCTCAAGAGATTCATTATTAAGGCTAGTGTAGGCCTAGCATTAATAAAATTATTTTTATCGCTATTTAGCTAATAAAGTTGCCTTTGACATTTGTTTACTAATTAACTAGCTTAATATTTTAAGCAAAAAATATGTGCAGCAGTTATTTTCTCTTCTTTATGCAGATGCTTTACATTGTTTGCTTGGCAATTCTAATTCTCTATTATACTCTATTATACTCTCTAGTATACTCTATGACTATAGTATTCTAGTCCTGACTTATATATAGGCCCCTGTGCTCTAGCAAGTTTGTTGCATAGCATATAGTATATCTAGTCTAGTTGACTTACCTATTCCATTTTAGGCCCACCAGGCTAAAGGCCTATATAAAAAAAGATACATAGGCCTAGTTTTTTTCTTTTTTTCAATTATCTAACTAGTAACTTAGTTTTTTTAGATAAAAACTAGCTATAAGCATAGCTATCTAATGTAGTTAACAAAAAGTAAATATGTGTATAATATAAACACATAATATATGTGCATATAATATAAAATTCAATAAAAAGTAATATTAGGATGACAAAGTTTTTGTTTTTATCTTAGAAAATTAGGTAGAAAAATATAGATCATATATAAATTTAATACATGGTGTTATATATGTTTTGTATCAACAAAAAAAATTTTCAAGTCAAATTGTGTCCCAGGGCTCTCAATTATTCTTTTGCTAGCCGTACTAGCTGCCACCAAAGTTGTAATAGAGCTATTTCTCCTTAACAATTCTACTGATTATTAATTGTCTTGCTACTAGTAGCGCATATATTTCTATTGGTAGCATATGTACTTTTATTGGTAGCATCTATACCTCTATTGTACTTTCTGGCCTGAGTGGTCTTTTAGGCATTGTCTATCCTATTCCTATACTCTAAAGATATTATTCTTAGTCCTAGGCATTCCCGGGATCAGAGGGTTACAGCGCACTTTGCTGGGTATTCTGCCCTGAGGTGGGTTTCTCAGACTCTAAGCCTGGATTTCTCTACCCTGTGGTAGGATCTCTGCCTCCTAAAGGCGGGTTACTAGACTCCTAAGTTTAGGATTTCTCGTTCTCTGAAAACAGACTGGACTCCTAATCTTGGGGCAACTCCTAAACTACTATCCACTACTCGAAATAAGTAACACGAGCAAATATGAGCCCAAGGCTGATTTCTTCTCAAATGAGAGTATTAAAGTTGTTCAGGAACAGAAGTTACTTTGCCAGGCTCCCAAGTGGCCTCTATTTATAGTAAAAACTTCTTATTGTTTCAAACAAAATATTATACAAAAAATATAGAAAATATGCAAAATATATGAAATATTCGCGTAGTATAACAATAGCGTTTGAATTTATATGTCTCTAAGAAATGTAAAACTACTTACTAAAATCAAAGCCTATTACAATTGTAATTACCTTTAAAGAAAAAATTTATGGATAGAAAGAATAAGCAATTCTAACTTGATAGAAAATTGTATATTATAGCAAAAAGAAAATAATTCTAGTAAAAAGAAAACATTTATACATAGTTTAAAAATATCTTATTCTAAAAAGAAAGTATCATAATATAAAACAAAATGGTATAGCCTTAAAAGTAAGATTAAATAGAAAATTGTTTTGGCTAAATAGAAAAGTAATTTTGGCAAAATAGAAAAGTAAAGTAAACTAAAAAGAAATTAATCTAACTAAAAAGTTCTTTACAAAGTTTGCAAAAACCTTTAGGCAAAAACAATAAAAGATATAGAATTCTATTGTCTATTTGTAAGCTATGGCATAAGCAGTTAATTGCTAAAAGAATTTTAATGCAAGGTAAATATATAAGATAATCTCCAACTATAAAAATCAAAACTCTGTGTGTCTGTCTGTGTACAAATTACTTCGCTGTATAGACTCCCAAACCGCTCAACCAAATTACACCAAATTTTGCACCCACCCTAAATTCACTACCTTATAGACTACCTTAAAATTTCCTAAATTTGAGTCTTCCCACCTTAAAGTGCAAAAAACTGCTCAAAATGCGCAATTTTTTCACTAAATCCTCTATAGCACCACTCTACTTCCACCGATTCTCTTCAAATTGGACACACTCAATCTTCAACTATTTTGACACAATTGTGTAAAATTTTGAGTCTTAAAGTTAATCCTAAACGGCGCTGTGCACTTTTAAAGTTAGGCTGTTTTTTTCAGTGTAGCAACCACCCCAACCTCCGCCCACCTGCCTCTCTTTCCCGATCCTGATCTGGGCCCAGATGTGTAAAAGGGGTTTCAAAATTGACTAACTTTTGGCTGCCATAAGTTTGCTCCACATGAAGCAATTGACTTCAAATTTGACACAATTCTTTATTGACTCATTCTCTGTCTAATTGTAAAGTCTCAACTCTGTATCTCAATCAGAACAGAAACTGTAGGCATGTGAAGTCTGTCTGCTTTTTCTGTTGTTTGTTCCACTCACTCACTCATTCCCCCAGCCCAGACAAAGGGTCAGGCGATAGGGCTCAATGTACATAGCAAATGTACAGTGTTTTGGAATAACTTTTTAATAGCCTTCTCTGTACCCCCGCGTGTGGAGAGGCTACGTTTAGCCATGACAGTTTAGTGAGAAATTCTAACCACTGTCCTATGTATTGGCAAACTCTGCAGCAGTTTAACAGTGGATGGCAAATCAAGGGAATCCAGCATGGTTTGTATAAGCGAAAGATTTATGAAAAGGCAATGCAATGCAATACAACCCTATTAAATTAGTCACACCATGGAAATTTTAGGTTTCTCCTCAAAGTACTTTAAATTTTAAATGTCCTAAAAATGCATATTTCCTTGGTTGTTAGACTGATGCAGACTGCAATGGAGCTGAAAATACACAATTCTTTTCAGGACTGCAAATTGGCAAGAAAGATGACATGATCAAAGTATGAGAACAGCCATGAGAGTACTACGTCTCACAAACTGGCTTTCCAAGCAGGAATGGCGAATGGGCAGACTTTTACTTCAAAAGCCAGATAAAGAATCCAGTATCCAGCTTATGTGCAGGCCAGATAAGAGTGGAAAGGAGAAGGAATAGACGGAATAGAAGGAATAGAAGAGATGAAAGGCAAGAGGGGGATATGAGAAAACATTGAATATAAGAGGAGAGACAAGTGGGGAGGAGAGAGCAGAGAAGAAGGGAGGAGGAGGGGAGAAAGGAGGGAGAGGAAAGAGTAAAGGTAAGAAGAGGGGAGAGATGAGACAGAGGATCGATGAGAGGAGAGTAGAGAAGAGTGAGAAGAGAGTAGAGATGAGAAAGCAGAAAGAAGATAACAGAGGAAAGAGAGGAGTCAGAACAGGTGAAAGAGAAGAATACAGAGGAGATAAGTGAGTGAACGTATAAGAGAGTAAAGATGACAGATAAGAAAGCAGATGAACAGACAAGAGATGGGAGAGTACAGAGAACAAAGGAGAGATAAGAGAGAAGAGATTACAGAGACTAGAGGAGAGAGGAGAGACAGGAAGAGAGAAGAGGAAATAGGAGAATGAAGAGGGGAGTGAGTAGAGAGGAGAAGAGAGATTGGAGAGGAGAGAGAGAGGGAGAGAGAGAGAGAGAGAAAGTGCAGAGCAGATAGAAACGAGAAGAGATAAGAGAGAAAAAATAAAAGAAAAAAAAGAAGAGATGAAAGAGCAGACGAGAGAGAAGAGAAGAATTAGTGAAGAAAAATATTCTAGCCTAGAATAAAAAGCACTTCCAGCCTTAAAGTAAAACTTTTATAGACTGAAGGTTAAGCCAATGTAGCCACGGTGGAAATTAATAAGAAAAAGAACACATGAATAGATTTTCTTCTGACTTGAATCATTCAATCAAATTTTTGCAATATAGTATTATTATTGACATCTTTCAAAGGGATTGCTCCATTTTATAAAGAAAAAACATAAAAGCTAGATTATTCACCTATTATACCAGAGGCCAAACAAGGTTGCTAACTAGAAGAATTCTAGAAAACTAGCAGTGAGTTGCATAGTGCTTCTCTAACTTAAATAGATCTTTTTAGCTTATGAATTTAATCTTATACTTGAAATTGTATTAAATGGAAATGCTAGCCAGTAATTCTATAGAGATGGAAAAGTCTGCACTTCAAATATATGCAAACTTCTAAAAAGCTCTGAAAACACTATCTCTCTTTCTCTTGGAAAGGCATATACAGTGATTTTAATACAAAAATGAGTTAGTTGTATTGTATTGCACAGTCTAATTAACTATGGTATATGTGGGTAAACCTAACTTTATCTAATTGAAAACCATAAGTGGGATTTTTAACAACTTAAAACCATTGAAAACTAGACCTAGGATCATTGTAAAGCAGACTTGGAATTATTATTATACTGGATTCTACTATTCTACTGGATTCGTATCCTGCATCTGATGAGCCATCTAAATCAGGACTCTCATCTTCCATGCCAAATCATCTAGCAAGTGGAATTATTCTTGAGCTATTGGTGAATACGTTGTGAATTGTATCATACTGTATTCACCTCACTTTTACTTCTAGGCATTCAAGAATCATGACTTGTGTAGTACTGTGTATGCTCACTACAGTGTATTAAGACAATTTACAAATTGTCTCACAGGCCGCCACTAGAGGGCATAGTGATTAGCTGTTAAAACAATCTGCACAGACTATGTAAAAAAACTAGCTGGCGAGGCATTTAGCCTTAAAAATAAGGTGATAGTTACTCCTGCTGTTTACCTAAAAGTACGTTTATTTTCTTAGCTTTCTTTCATGGGTACGTCGCATTTTTTGATAGAAAACTAAGTCACACGGCCAGTGTAATTTCAGAGGTTGCGCATGTATGTCAGCAATCCCCCCATAAGCCTGACATCTCAGCAATCCCCTTAATGGAGCTTAATGAGGATTCCCTGCAATTCCCTGCAGCTTAAGGCAATACCCAAATATTCGAGAATCAAACAAATTATTATTTTAAGACGAAGGATTAGCCATTATGGATGAAGTAGGCATTTAAGAAAGATAATTGTATCTACCTGAATAGAGGGTAATGGGGCTGCCAAATCTTTTTAAACAACCCTACGACACTGCCAAGGTAATCACACAAGTGATAACTAAATTCTAAGGAGACTAAAATCTTCCTGAGCAGGTTTTAGTGTCATTTTACATTCAGGTTTAAATTTTTTAAAGTATTATTTAATGAACTTAATCGTCGGTATCTTTGCCTAGACGATATCATATTACGAATTTTACTATGAAAGCCCTTTTTCAGGATCAAGAAGTCACAATCGCAATTACTGCTGCCGTATTTTCTACATATTTTTGTAAAGAAACTGGTCAACTCGATCGCAGATGGCTTCACGAAGTCGTATTTCCTCAGTTGCGAGAAATAAATGAATTCGGAATATTTCATGTTAACAAAGAGATCATTCGAACAAGTCTTCGTAGGAAGGGCAGCAACAGTTATTTATTACGACTAGTTTGCGCTGAATCAGCAGGCTGCAAGACAGTTATTACGTTGTCGATGGCAGATTTGCCTCTGATTGACAGTGTTAACTTAAGGTTGCAAAAGAAAAACGAGCACAGCGGCCACAGAGTGATTCTTCCAAACGACAATGTCCGCCATCTGTGGGAGCATGGTTCACAAGAGTGTCGAGAATTTGTCGCGAGTAAGGCGGCATGCAAAGACGCAAGACCGACTGAAATTTACGAGGGAAGCCTGCAGCATTTTAAGTCAGGTAAAATATGTTCCTTAGCGTCAGTGCGACAAGCATGTAGTCGTATTCAGAATGCTTCTAGAAGAAGCCAAAACGAGCACGAAGATTTGCGCAAGCAAATGTTAGATTGGAAAATATCGCTAGTATCGGAAGACGCTGTATCTGGATTTATTCAGCGTATCAGTACGGCTCCATTTGGAGTCGTTATTTATTGCGCGGAACAACAATTTCTTTTGCGCCAATTACTTGCCAGGAATCCCTACGCTCCAGTCCACATCGACGCAACTGGTGGGCTCGTACGAAAATCGGAACTTATACCTGAAAATGTGCTGCTCTGCAGCGCAGTTGTTAGTTCTGAATCTGAATCTGTTGTGGCAACGCCAATAGCAGAGGCGGTATTGGAGTCCACGAAGACCGAAGATATATCCGCGTGGATTGAATCCTTTCTGCTCAATTTTGCCCGGTTTCAAGACCGAGGTGTTTGGGAAGTGTCAAAGGTTGGCCCGCGTATTTATGTTATCGACTTCAGCTGGGTCTTTCTCCATGGCGTTCTTCGTGCTGCTGCCATAATGGATCTAGGAACGTATTTAAGAAAGCAATTCAAGCGACTAACCTCATGGGACGTTAAACCTCCATCGTACCCACTTGTATTCATTTGCAGTTCGCATCTAATGCATCGTGTTGCAATGACGATCGCTATCAAAAACAGAGAAACGAAAAAAAACTTTCTTATCTTTTTTGCCAATCTTATTACTGCTGATAGTTTAGAAACAGCGAAGTCGGTCTGGGAGACCATGCTTCGTCTATTTTGCAGCCAGTATGTAACGTCCGTTGTGCAAGACGCTTTCGAAGTGCTTCATCAGTACAATGCTTCCTTGCCATCTAGCTGTCATGAATTTGTGAATGAAATGCCGGATCCTGAAGAGGAAAATCAATCAGGAATTTCAGTTGATCCTCCAGATTCGGAAGCTGCTACAACACTACGATCAAGTTCACCCTTTTCAGGAATTTTCGGTGTTCCTGAGCCAATCAATACCGAGGCAAAAGAGTTGAATCCTAACTTTTCTCTAGAGGCTATGCAAAAAGTCTTTAAACTTTATCTACGTACCGCTTCTGCCGATTTGGAGCGTGTGTGTTTTCAAAGGAACGCCTATTAGCACGCACCTAACGAACGCACCTGTTGAATCCTGGTTTCGTTGGGTAAAAGCTAGAGTGCGTCGTAAAAGTGGCACGCGTTTGTTGATTGGAAACTTTCTACGGGCACAACTCGAATGTGTACTAGAGCGCATTAGTCGAGTCAAAAAGAATCAGCAGACTGTTCTTCCACCTCGGCGACCAAGACGTCGCAAGGTAAATGAAGAGGCACCTCACGTTCCCAAAGGGGACCCTTGGGCCTCCAGAGTTTCAAAACCCTCTTACTTAGGCGGGAAAATTGCCTCAAAGCTACCGTTTAAGTGCAGCCAACTGCGTCCTGCAAGAAAATCAGAGCACCGATTTGCTCCGAAATCTGAAACTCCAACGTGTGCACTAAGTCCGCCTGCCACTCTTTCCAAGAATACTTTTATTACTGTTAAGGCAGATAACTGCGGCGAAGAGATCAAATCCGTCTACAGAGGTTGCGTTTTCATACGCCGAGACTGCGCCAAAACTGAGATTGGCCGAGAGTGCGCAGCCACAACTGAGATTGGCCAAGAGTGCGCAGCCACAACTGAGATTGGCCGAGAGTGCGCAGCCACAACTGAGATTGGCCGAGAGTGCGCAGCCACAACTGAGATTGGCCGAGAGTGCGCAGCCACAACTGAGATTGGCCGAGAGTGCGCAGCCACAACTGAGATTGGCAAAGAGTGCGCAGCCATAACTGAGATTGGCCAAGAGTGCACAGCCACAACTGAGATTGGCCAAGAGTGCGCAGCCATAACTGAGATTGGCCAAGAGTGCGCAGCCACAACTGAGATTGGCCAAGAGTGCACAGCCACAACTGAGATTGGCCAAGAGTGCGCAGCCATAACTGAGATTGGCCAAGAGTGCGCAGCCACAACTGAGATTGGCCAAGAGTGCGCAGCCATAACTGAGATTGGCCAAGAGTGCGCAGCCACAACTGAGATTGGCCAAGAGTGCACAGCCACAACTGAGATTGGCCGAGAGTGCGCAGCCACAACTGAGATTGGCCGAGAGTGCGCAGCCACAACTGAGAATGGCCGAGAGTGCGCAGCCACAACTGAGAATGGCCGAGAGTGCCCAATCAAACTGAAGCTGGCCGAGGGTGCGCAGTCGAAACGGATGATGGCCGAGAGTTCGAAGCCAAAACGAATGATCGCTGAGAGTCCGCAGTCAAAGCGGAGGATGGCTGAGAGTGCGCAGCCGAAGCGGAGGATGGCTGAGAGTCCGCAGCCGAAGCGGAGGATGGCTGAGAGTGCGCAGCCGAAGCGGAGGATGGCTGAGAGTCCGCAGCCGAAGCGGAGGATGGCTGAGAGTGCGCAGCCGAAGCGGAGGATGGCTGAGAGTCCGCAGCCGAAGCGGAGGATGGCTGAGAGTGCGCAGCCGAAGCGGAGGATGGCTGAGAGTCCGCAGCCGAAGCGGAGGATGGCTGAGAGTGCGCAGCCGAAGCGGAGGATGGCTGAGAGTCCGCAGCCGAAGCGGAGGATGGCTGAGAGTGCGCAGCCGAAGCGGAGGATGGCTGAGAGTCCGCAGCCGAAGCGGAGGATGGCTGAGAGTGCGCAGTCGAAGCGGAGGATGGCTGAGAGTGCACAGCCGAAGCGGAGGATGGCTGAGAGTGCGCAGTCGAAGCGGAGGATGGCTGAGAGTGCGCAGTCGAAGCGGAGGATGGCTGAGAGTGCACAGCCGAAGCGGAGGATGGCTGAGAGCGCGCAATTCAATCCAAGGACGACAGAGAGCACGCAGCTAAAAACGAGAGTGGGCAAGAGGGCGCAACCTAAACGTAGGATGGCCAACAGTGCACAGGTCAATCGCAGACAGACTTCTGTCGAGTTAAAGAGCACTAAAAACCCTTTAGTTTCGACGAGCATCAATCAACTTTTTCATTTTATGGACAAAAAAGAAAATTCTAAGTGTCCCGCTACGTCAAGAAAATTCATCACCAGTGACTCAAAACGCCTCAAAATTCTTCCTACTGCCAGTGCAAAATCCAAAAAAAACAGAAATGAAAATTTTACTAAGGAAGAGCTCGTGCCTTGTTTCTCAACCCAAGAAAAGTATGGAAAATTCTGTATCAGGCGCTTCGATCGCGATTCTCTTCTTAGCGAGCGCAGTTGGATCAGTGTCACGGTAAGTTGGTGTTGGTCTTGTGTCCTTTAAAGTCTTTTAATTACAGCTCAATTCTTAAATCCTTTTGATATGCTCAATTGACAATCAGTTCTGTGAATTATTTCAAAGAAAGTAAGCTTTATTTTGTAGACCGTGTTTACTGCAGAAGTAAGATTGAGGCTCCGGAAGAGCCAGTCGCTTCTATATATTTAGCGAGCACCGTACGCAAGCAACAAAGACCCTCGAGGGTCTCTCATACATGTACGCAAACCAAAAGGGGAAAAGGAAAGGAAGGAAGGAACAGCAAGCAAGCAATGGGTGACGCATCGCGATAATGAACATTCCTACCCCACTTCCCCCAACCCCCTCTCACACCACACTACACTGTACGTCATCACACCCCTTCCCACTAAGATCTTGATCACGGAAGGTGTCATCAAAAAAAGCAAAACAAGCGATCATCAGTTGCAATCAGTCAATTGTAGGTCAGCCTCTCCGGCTTGAATCGCAGCCTGGCCGATCTCCGCGGCACCGTCCACTCCTCGGTAGCTGCTTCAGGACCAGCATCAGCAACGCCCGTCTCTGCTGCCGGGGTCTCAGGCAACTCTGCTGTTGCGAGAGGTCGATAGTTGCCTCCTTCGGGCAGCGGCAGGATGGCGGCAGACTCGCAGGCTGCGGAGACATCAAGGGGGGCCGCCGGCACAATGGACGCCGCAGGCTTGCGTACCTTCTGTTGGTCATTGGTCCACACCCATTCGGATTCTTTCTTCATGATTCTTTCTCTCAAGGACTTGTCAGTACCGAAAAATTCACTATGAATCTTGACAAGTAATTTGCACTACCAATAAACCGTTGGAGCTGCGCTTGCTTTTCAGCACGCTGTTCGAAACGGGAGCACGAGAAATGCCCGCAGACAGATTGCCCGCCGAGATTTGCCCGCGGGGGATTTGCCCGTGGAGATTTGCCCGCCGAGCTTTTCCCGCGGGGATTTGCCCGCAGTGCATTTTGCCCGCGAGCGAGTTGCCCGCCGAGTTTTTTCCCGCCGAGGTTTGCCCGCAATGCTTTTTTCCTGCAGCGCATTTAGCGACGCGGCAGATTTTGTCTGCATTGCCTTCCCAATGCTTAGTACGTGTTAATCTTAATAAAGAGATTTACACGATCAAAACGTTTTGATAGTAACTGCATATTAAATGCATATTTTTTTGGGGGGGGCAATACAGACAGAATCTAGCTGCCAAATGCGCTGCAGGAAAAAAGCATTGCGGGCAAACCTCGGCGGGAAAAAACTCGGCGGGCAACTCGCTCGCGGGCAAATTAAGGGCAACTCGCTCGCTCGCTGGTGGGCACTGCGGGCAAATCTCGGCGGGCAATTTTCGGCGGGCAAATCTCCACGGGCAATTCGCTCACGGGCAAAATGCACTGCGGGCAAATCTCCGCGGGAAAAGCTCGGCGGGCAAATCTCCACGGGCAAATCTCCTGCGGGCAAATCTCGGCGGGCGGTTGGTCTGCGGGCGGTTCTCATGGACCCGTTCGAAACTGTTTGGGTGCGGCATTTCTTTGATGCTGTTTACTTTTTGTGGATCTACTTTCACACCTTTGTCAGTTAGTATGTGTCCAAGAAATCGAAGCTCAGTTTTGCCAATGCTCGTCTTTTGCCTGTTCAGAGTCAGGTTCTTTTTTCTGCATTGCTCCAAAAGATTTCGGACTGCTTGGTCGTGCTCTTCCCGAGTCTTTCCCCATACTATGATGTCATCAATATGTAGTTAGCAGATTTTTCTACCTGACTTGTCACTTCTGCAAAGAGATTCTATAGTCGATGCATTTCATACACTATGGACATCGTCAGGTCTCAATTATTTATTAATTGAAAACAGAAGAAAAGAACTTGTTAAAAAACAGTTGACAAGGAAAAGAAAATTATTACAGTTGACGAAGGAGTCAAAGTTTAGTACTCGTATACAAAACTGGGTGCACAAGTTAGGGTGGAAAGGCATGGTGCGCATCAGATCAATCCAGTCCGGTTTTTGCGTACAATGCCTTTCCACTGAGTCTTATTGCAGTTTTCTATTTAACTTGATTGATAATGGTTCGAAACGCGTTGCATAAAGACTCATCGAATGCTGATCCTTGTGTTTCTTTTCTATATGTTCTCTTCTGAAACAGTACGCTACCATGTAATCCATGCATCCTTCCCACAGATTATTAATGCACTTCTTGCTGCCGTGGCTTCTCAGCATGACGGTGCGGCTTTTCTACTGCACTATGAAGTCGACATACTCTTTCGTGGAGTGGAAGATCAATTCACAGCTGAATTGATCGATAAGCTGCACAATGTTAGCATTATGATTGATGTGCAGACATTACCGTAGTTTATCGATTATGGCATCGTGTCTTATTGACTAAATATTGAAACTATTGACTTTCCCATGTTTTAGGCAAAGAAAGCGATAATTGGTATGAAGTACAGGTGTCTTGCCTGTGGTTGTCTAGAGGCCTTCAATAGGAACGCTGCCCCGGTGAAGTACAGTTGCTTGAGCTCCTCTGGGAAGTCTCCGGGTTGATCTAGCGTTGGTAGTGCTGCCACCAGCTTCGCAGAGTCGCAGCCTTCGGTGAGGTGCTGAGCTCGTAGAAGCAAATAACTAAGACGAGAGAAAGAGACTCGCACTTCGTGCAGATTTAGCAGTTCTCGCGCAGAGGTGCCCACCGTCAGCAGTCCCTGCCGGGCTGGTGCGGGGTGAGAGCGAAAGTGCTAGCTTCGGGCGATCCGAGCTGGCCTGCTAATTGATAGCAGGAACAATCAGAGGCAGTCACGCGCAAAGTCGGGAGTTTGGAGTTCACTTTAAGCGTCAACTTGGCACACAACTTAGAGTTCGCTAGAAACGAAACGGAAGGAACGCTAGGAAAGCTTGGAAAGCTAGGAACGCGAGGAACGGTAGGAACGCTGAAAACGCAGAAACGAGAGGCTGAAACGGAAGGGCCGGTTAACGGAAGGAAAGAAAGGCTTGTCTGAGCCAAGCCAGGAGAAGGGCTGCATTTATAGGGAGGATCGATTGCACCATAGCACGAAAGGCCCCCGCTGAGAGTCATAAGTGACTCTGTTGCTATTTTTAGCAACAAACAAGCGGGCCCTGCCTCAGAGGAGGCAAGGGGGGGTCCGGGCGCACGTGATCTCCCCATAAACACGAGCCCAGCGTACAATGATGAAATCATTGCACTTTGGACTAAAGAAGGAAGAGGGCCTTGTCATGTGACTGACTCACATGACAAGGGGAAAAGGCCCACAAGTGAAGGCACTCGTGACCGTGGGACCGGAAAACAGGAAGGCACTCCAAATTTGGAGATGCCTGACAGAGAACGAAACAGAGGCAGGCCAGACCAAGCTGTCTGGGCACTGCAAAAAGGGAAAGCGAGACAAAAGGGGCAAACGAGGACAAACAGACAGACAGACAAACGGGCAGAGGACAGGCCAGGGACAGGCGGGAGGGACAGGCAACTGCCCAGCGGCAGACAGAAACCTGGGGAGAAGGCGAGGGCAACAGCTGACTAGTGCGGCGCCTAACTAAACTAGCGACTCACTACACTCTCCCCGTTCAAATAAAGAGGCGGAGTGAAGCGGCGCGCGCTTTATTTAAAACAAAGTAAACGTGAATTTACTGACAAAAGAAAACACACAAAATTTCAAATGCGCTCGTGAAATTGCGCGACTGGCCAGGTCGTAAAGATAGTGGCCTGATACCGCGGGGGCGCCAACCCGCTAATAGCCTGCGCCTAACTATTCCTCGTGCTCCAGCCCGCAAAATTAGTGCTCGAATTTGGTGTGGGGGCGCCGGCCCACCCTAGAAATGGCGCCTAAATATTGCGCGGGCGATACCTGAATACACAAGCCAACCGGCTTAAAATTCCTGCATAAGGGCGCTTAACTAGCGCGGCAAACGGGGCAACTTCATTGTCAACAGGGCGTACATCAGCGTACGGCCGCCAATCAGTCAAAATAGCACAGACGCGGAGTCATCAAGAGCATCGGCAGGTCTTCTTCCCCGCCGCCCATGAATCGGGCAACGCGGACGGCCGCCAGGTGGAGAGCGTACGGCCGGTTCGGCCGCTCCAGGTCGGGGCCGGCCAGGCCGACCGCCTCCGCGAATAACCGGCTCCTCTCCTCGGCCGTGGTTTGACGGAGCTCCGCCCAGATCGGGCCACCGAGGTCAACGATTTCTCCGCCTTGCCGAGCCGCTCTGACGAGTACAGCGCTTATCAGGTTGGCGCCGGCAGCGATGACGGTAGCTCGGTATTCCGGTATTGGCGACTCCGTTTGAGTGCCGGTATCGAGCGTTTCCGCCGGACGTTCGGGCGATGGTGGCGGGGCCCTGGGCAGGGTGCGGCGCAGCGACGCGGCCAGGTCGGTCCAAACAGCTGAGGAGCATGCGGCCGCTCCCTGAGTGTCATCGGTCCAAGACATCGGAGACGGGGCCGCGTCGGGATGCCTGGCGTCGTCGAGATCCCCTCCGCGTTCATCTGTTCCGCCGGGCCTGCCGTGGTGCTCCGACCCGACTCGCTCACGGGCCGCCGGCCGAGCCCCGTCGATGTCTGGTTCGCTGGTGTCGTGGCCGGTCCACCTCCTGGCTGCACATCCGGGATCGCCAACGGCCGGAAGCGCCACCGGAAGGCCGGCCATGCGTCATCGTCATCGTCATCATCATCGGGATCTTCCTCCGGGATCGGTGTCAGGGTCGCGGGTCCTGCACCGTCCGGGGCATCTGTCGACCTGCGGCGTTTCTTGGCCTGGTCGACTTCTGGATCCGAAGTCAGCTGGTAGTCGGCATCAGGGACGAGTAGCAGATTCCGGCGATGGACTACTAGCTCGTCGCGCCTGGCCCGCGGGTTTGGCACTCTACGGCGAATCTTGTAGACGACCTCGCCCTTGGGTTCGACTACCTCGTACAGCGCTTTGCGAGGTCGATGGAACTTCGCCGCTTCATCCGGTTCGAGCACCGGGTTGTTGAGGAAAACCAGGTCACCAGGTTGGAGCTTCTTGGCGGCGGGCAGGTTCGAATAGTGCTCGTCGCGCAGTTGCTGATGCAGATGCAGGCGTTCTTTAGCTAGCTCAGTTGCTTCGTCTAATCGGCGCTGGAAGTCCTTGACATAGTCAGGCAGATCGGCATACTCCGGCAGCTTCTTGATCGCGTTGTCGATTGGAAGTCGGAAGTCTCGACCAAACACCAGGTAGTGAGGCGTGAAACCTGTCACCGGGTGTACACTAGAGCGGAGCGCCATCAAGCAGGCTGGGAGGAAGGTGTCCCAGTCGTTATGGTTGCGCTCGAGGAGGCAGGTGAGGACACTCTTCAGCTGCTTGTTGAGGTTCTCGACTTGCCCATTAGAAGCTGGGTTGTACGGTGTTGTCGTCGTATGCCGGATGCCAAACAGGTCACAGAACTTCTTGAACGCTGAGCCAGTGAAATTGGTTCCTTGATCAGTGTGTATCCAGCATGGTACACCAAAGTCAGGGATCAAGCGCTCCTGCAGAATCTTGATGACCGTCTTGGCTTTCTGGTTCCTCATCGGATAGGCGAACGGGTACTTCGACGTCGCGTCGCATAGCGTCAAGATGTAGCGGTTCCCGCTCTTGCTCTTCTGGGCAATTGGGCCTACTACGTCGCAGTGTACTCTTCCCAGAACTTCGCACACAGGGAAGCTCTGTACAGGTACTCGGTCTCGTCTTCGGGATTTACTTTCAAGACAGGCGCGGCACTTACTGATAAAGTTCTCGGTGACACGGGCTAATCCGGGCCTCCAGAATCGTTCACGTAGCCGCTTCAACGTCTTCGTCTGGCCGAGGTGTCCACACAGTGGCGAACTGTGGAGCTCCTGGAGCACCTGGGCATCAAGAGACTCAGGCAGGACAACCTTCGGGGACTGCTGGCCGTCGGTCAGGTCGATCATCAGCAGGCCGTTGTCCTCTAGCAGATTATCATAATATCCGAGCAGGTTCCGCTGCTCCTTCGTCAGTCGCAACCGGGTGTCGAACTCAGGCTTCAGGGCTTTGTTCTCGACCAAGTTGAGCACATAGCCAATTGCTCGGTCGGCGCGCTGCGCGTCGACAAACTGTTGCCGCGTCATCGGCAACCTCATAAAATCGGTGAGCACGGCGCGGCATGGCTGAGGGTTCATGACTCCCGCAGTCTCCGCTTCTGTGGCTCGCAGTTGATCACACGACTCCGTCTTGTCGGCGTCAGGATTAGGTCGCTCCGAGGGACTTTGTTTCACAACGTCGGCGTACGATCGCTGATCTCGTTTCGAAGTTCTCATCGTCGCTCTCTTGACAGGAATTTCCGCAGCTGGAGCAGTGCACTTGCCTCCACTGCACAGCCCAGGCGACTCTTGGCTGTAGGGCGAGACGCAACACGTGAAGCACGCCTCGTCACAAGCAGCCGTAGCCGTCGGCTCGATCATCGTCGTCATTGGGTGAGTCTTCTCCAGCACTGGGCGGTGTCGCAAAGGGGGACTCGACTGTCCGCACAGGCGATGAGCAGCTGTCTGTCGGCTCGGGGGACAGAGCGTTGACCTTGCAGCCGTCGCGAGAGTATGGCCTCTGTCAACACGGCGAGAACTCTCAGCGCAAAACTCCGGGGAGTTGAACTTACATTGCTGGTCTGGATTCGCGTTGTGGGCTGTCATCAGAAGGGCTGCTTGTTCAGTGGCCTCTGAGTCGTGGTCCATGGGCGTCTCCAGATTCCGAGACCCGCAGTCTTGGACATCATCAAGGAGGTCTACGTCAGCAGTGGCCTCCGAGGTTTTGTCCGGGCGAATCTCCAAGTAACGGCAGTCGGCGTGGGCGTCGCTGCGGAGGGCTGAGGTGTCAGTGGCCTCCGGGTTGGTGTCCAAACCGGTCTCCAGGCGTTGACTGCAGCGATGGTTGTCGTGCTGAAGGACTGCTGGCGCAGTGGCCTCCAGGTCTTCGGCCAGGGCAGTTTCGGCCTCCTTGTTGCGAGTGTGGACCTTCTTCGAAAGGGCTGGTCTTGCAGTGGCCTTCCGGTGGTGTCCAGGTCCGGCTCCAAGCTGGTGTCATCATCGTGTCGGGCTGCAGAATCGGGATGCTCAGCAGTCGGCCGTGCTCGAAGTCAACCGGTGGTGTCTCCGGGCGTCTTGACAGGGCGTCAGCGTTGGCGTGGTCCTTGCCTTTGCGATGGTGAAGCTGGAAGCGGAACTCGCTTAATCGCTCAATCCAACGGCCCAAGATGCCTGTGACCTGCGTCTGGTTCAGCAGCCACAGCAAGGCCCGATGGTCAGAACGAACTTCAAACTTCTTGCCGATTAAATAATGACGGAAATGTCGCATCGCGTCCACGATTGCAAGCAGCTCTTTCTTCGTGACCGTGTAGCGCTTCTCAGGATCACGAAGCTTCCGGCTAAAGAATGCAATTGGGCGCTCGACGCCGTCGGATTGCCGTTGTCCAAGACAAGCGCCTATGCGAATGTCTGAGGCATCCGTGTCTAGGACAAACTTCACATTAGGATCTGAGTTAAACTCAGGCAGAGCGAGAACTTCAGTCGAACACAACTTCTTCTTCAACGTGTCGAACGCTACCTGGTGCTCATCAGTCCAATGCTGCCGCAGGCTGCCGATGTCCTTTCGAGTCAGGGCATGTAGCGGCGCAGCAAATCCAGCGTAGCCGTTGACAAACTTGTGGTAGTAATTGGCGAGGCCTAGGAATTGTCTCAGTTGAGTAACGGACTGTGGCACGGGCCAATCACGGATCTGCGCAATCTTGTCCTCACAGGTCTTCAGGCCGTCGGGAGTCACGACGTGGCCTAGATAATGCAGCTCCTTGAGGAACAAATGGCACTTCTTCGGCTTGACCTTGAGGTTGGCTGCGATAATCCGCTGGAGTACAGTCCGCAGGTTGTCCAGCTGCTCCTCGAAGGTCACAGAGTGCACCACGATGTCATCCATGTAGCCAAGCGCAGTCTTTGGCGTCAGGCCGTCCAGGAGCTTATTGATGCAACGCTGAAAGCTGCCTGGACTATCGTGGAGACCCATCGGTAGAACATTGAAACAGAATTGTCCGCGGTCAATCACAGAGAACGCCGTCAGGTGCTGATCGCAGTCGCGCAGCGGGATCTGCCAGAATCCTTGAGCGAGATCCAAGCTAGAGTACCACTGGGCACCACGCAGCTTCGCGAAGGTCTCCTGAATGTGCGGCAGCGGGTACGGGTGGTACACACACTTGTCGTTGAGAGCTCTGAAGTCATGCACCAGCCTGATGTTGCCGTCCTTCTTGGGCACTATCAGCATTGGCGAGTTGTAGCTAGAATAAGCCGGGCGAATGATGTGCTTCGCCAGCATCTCGTCTAGCAGGGCGTCTAGCTTGTCCTTCAGATGAGGCGGGATCCTGCGCGGTGGTAGCGCAACTGGTGTCCGATCCTTCAGGATGATCTCGTGGGTCACCAGGTGTGTCAGGCCAGCGTCTAGCAGATGCTTCGAGAAGGCTGCTTGACACTCAACTAGTAGATCTCGCACTCTCTGTCGTTGATCTTCGGACAGCTCGCTGTTGATCTCGACTTCCTCTAGCCAAGCTGTGCTGGACTCTTCAGGGCTCCTTGGCAAATGTCGCACTTCAGGTTCCGGCGTCTCTTCCAGGTACATCAGGTCGGCAGTTCTAAGTGGTGTCGCAACACCAACGCGGATGCCCGACTGCAGGAACACCTCACAGTCAGCAGTGTTGACGACCTCGATGTAGCCTCGACCTTCAGGCATAGTCATCAGAGCTGGAGCTGCTTCCAGAGTGTTGCAGCTGGGGTGCAGTCTCGACTTCACCAGCTCGACGATTGATGGCGATCCTCGGTTCTCGGGGTGGCCGACATCCAACTGGACGGCCAACAGCGCTGAACTTCTCGGCGGCAGAGTGCACTTCTCGGAGGTGTACACCCGGCATGATTGAAGCTCACGGCGCGAATAGCGAACGGGAATGCACGCGCCATTGTTGAACTTTAACATTCCTTGCGCAAAGTCCAAGTTTTGGCAGTGTTCACGCATGAAATTAATACCAAGCAAATTTTCACAATCGGTGACCGTGACCAGGAATTCGGTGTCCGCGACGACATCACCAAACTCCACCGGGATGATCACCTTACACGCAAGGGGTAGCTGCGTACCGTCGTACATGGTCACGCAATCCGGGATAGCATGCGATATGATACAACGAGGCATCCGACGTCTAACATTGGCCCAGGTCGACGCTCCAAGAAAGTTTTTCCGACTGCCGCTGTCTAGTAGGAAAGGGACTTCTCGGCCCGCCAATCGGCCGGTGACGTACGGATCAGCCTCACGCGCATGGATTTTTTGATCATCGGAGGTGTCCACGAAACCTCCGCTCAGCCTCACTTACTGATGAGAGATTGTCGGACTGGGCATTGGCGCCTGCGCAGCCGACATCCTCTTCTTCTGGTGAGCGTTCGGAGTCTGCCAAGTAGCCGGGGCTTGGGCTCTGCGGAGGGCGTTGCCGTGGGCGCTCTCCGTCTCGCCGTTTCCCTGGTTCTGGCGTAACGGGCACTGTGCATTGCGATGACCAGGCTGACCGCAGCCATAGCAGATCATGGCTTTCGAAGGCGGACTCGTCTTCTGCTGCTGGTCACGCTGCACCAGGTTGTCTAGCAGTCGCTGCTGTTTCTCTAGCAGATCAGTCAGAGCCAGGAGAGCTTGAGCGGTGGCGTCGGGCGTCGGGTCACCGTCGCGCTCCCCGTTCAGCATGCGAACCGGGGGTTGAGCAGAGCGCTGCGCCAGTTCCTTGGCGCCTTCCAGACGATGGAGTTCTCGAATAGCGGCCAGCAGATTGTTCGGGCGGACCCAATAGAGCCGCTCGCGCAGATCTGGTGTCGTCCTGATGCCAGCTAGGAACTGATCAGCCAGCTCCCGCTCTCGATCCTCAGGGTGCATTCGAGGGTACGCTCGCTCTCCCAAGGTGCGCAGGGCATCAGCGTACTCTTCTGCTGACTCATTCTTGCCTTGCTGACGGCGCCTCAGCAGCTCTCGATATTCATCCGCGCCACCGTGGCGGGCGAATCTCTCGATCAGTCGCTGCCTGACCTCCTCGTAGCCAGCATAGCGTGGGAGGTGCATACTGAGCAGAGCCGGGTAAGCGGTTGCCAGATCTAGACTCGCAACGAGGTGCTGCTTCATCTCGATCGGGTCTTCGATACGCTCCATCTCGCAGCGCTGCTCGAACGCGGCGAGCCAGACGTGGATGTCCTGGCTGGGCGTGTACTTTACAATCTTAACAGATTTGCTTACCGGCCGCTCCATCTGCTGCTGCAGAGCTGCCATCATCGTTCTCACATCCTGGGGCCTGATGTTCTGGCCGAGGTCGTCCAAACCTGGCAGAAGCTCGTCTGGCGGGTCTTCGGACACTTCGCTTCTCGCACTTCGCCGCGGCATCTGCTGACCAAGGTCGTTGACCGCTGCTGCTGCGGCAGCCGATGCTGCTGCAGGTCTCGAACTGCTGATGTGCTGATCCAGCCGGCTGCTGCACCGGCTCTCTTCTCTCTCGTTAAACATTTCAAACTAGTAGAATAGCCGAATTCTTACTCGAAAGAGCGGTTGTCTTGGGTGTAGTAGTAGTCGAATCTTGACTTGTCGGATCCCAGATAGTCGTGTCGTTGACTCGTCGAATCCCACCGCTGAGTCACCAATGAAGTACAGGTGTCTTGCCTGTGGTTGTCTAGAGGCCTTCAATAGGAACGCTGCCCCGGTGAAGTACAGTTGCTTGAGCTCCTCTGGGAAGTCTCCGGGTTGATCTAGCGTTGGTAGTGCTGCCACCAGCTTCGCAGAGTCGCAGCCTTCGGTGAGGTGCTGAGCTCGTAGAAGCAAATAACTAAGACGAGAGAAAGAGACTCGCACTTCGTGCAGATTTAGCAGTTCTCGCGCAGAGGTGCCCACCGTCAGCAGTCCCTGCCGGGCTGGTGCGGGGTGAGAGCGAAAGTGCTAGCTTCGGGCGATCCGAGCTGGCCTGCTAATTGATAGCAGGAACAATCAGAGGCAGTCACGCGCAAAGTCGGGAGTTTGGAGTTCACTTTAAGCGTCAACTTGGCACACAACTTAGAGTTCGCTAGAAACGAAACGGAAGGAACGCTAGGAAAGCTTGGAAAGCTAGGAACGCGAGGAACGGTAGGAACGCTGAAAACGCAGAAACGAGAGGCTGAAACGGAAGGGCCGGTTAACGGAAGGAAAGAAAGGCTTGTCTGAGCCAAGCCAGGAGAGGGCTGCATTTATAGGGAGGATCGATTGCACCATAGCACGAAAGGCCCCCGCTGAGAGTCATAAGTGACTCTGTTGCTATTTTTAGCAACAAACAAGCGGGCCCTGCCTCAGAGGAGGCAAGGGGGGGTCCGGGCGCACGTGATCTCCCCATAAACACGAGCCCAGCGTACAATGATGAAATCATTGCACTTTGGACTAAAGAAGGAAGAGGGCCTTGTCATGTGACTGACTCACATGACAAGGGGAAAAGGCCCACAAGTGAAGGCACTCGTGACCGTGGGACCGGAAAACAGGAAGGCACTCCAAATTTGGAGATGCCTGACAGAGAACGAAACAGAGGCAGGCCAGACCAAGCTGTCTGGGCACTGCAAAAAGGGAAAGCGAGACAAAAGGGGCAAACGAGGACAAACAGACAGACAGACAAACGGGCAGAGGACAGGCCAGGGACAGGCGGGAGGGACAGGCAACTGCCCAGCGGCAGACAGAAACCTGGGGAGAAGGCGAGGGCAACAGCTGACTAGTGCGGCGCCTAACTAAACTAGCGACTCACTACAGGTACAATATATCGCAACCAACACTTTATGCTTTTGTTCGTGGACCTGGAGCGGCACAATGTAGCAGTTTTGGATCCTCTTTTGTCATCCGAGCAACTTAACATTTCAATATGTGCTAACTTAAAGTAAGTTGGTGCTCAAAGTATTTAAATTGTCTCAATGCAAGTATTTGAAAGTATTCTAAACTGTCGTTTGTGTCTCACTCCCCATCTTTTGTTGATTGTCGGTAATTTATCGTTAATCGTTAATTATCGGTAATTTATTTAATTATTCATCAAGACGTCAACACAGAAGTTCTTTGGTAAAAAAATTAGCAAAAAATGGATGCGGGGTTAAAAATTGGAAAAATGAGCACCAGTGAAGCGCCAGGCACACGACCAGTTTTAATAAAGCTCTACAGGGGGGAGCAAGCAGGTAAGCATGCATACGAGTACACCCATCTCGACCCACACCCACCCCAGCACAGAACACTGGTTTGTACTGCCTGTACGAAACTATGACGCTTAAGAAAAATTGTAGGCAATTTTAGGGTTGGCCAGTCCACCACAATGACCGCCAGTCAGTCGCGATCAAGTACCCGAGTCATGACGCTCATGACCTTGCCTTATGATATTGTGTCAAGGATCTTACCTTTTTAGCTACTATTCGCGACACTGGTTGAATTGCCAGATTGCCTAAGATACTCGTATCTAGGGCGGATCACTGGCGCCGAATGTCTATTTAATATATTTTATCAATACCAAACGACCTGCGCGACCCAACAGTCACCTCTTATCACGAGTACTAATTACTTATATTAGTACTCTATTTTTTACTAAACTGATTGCTGATTAGACAGGAAACTAACGCATTCCATTATGTTTGTTGTTCTATTACTGCTCGTGTTTTATTCTGCCCTCAGCTCCGTTCGACACTGCTTTGGCTGGCATGAAATGCAGCCTATTACTATAAAGCACTCGATTCAGCAGGACGGGAATAGCTGCGGAGTGCTAGTGTGTAAATTCGCTGATTTGCTACTATCCGATAGCTCACTAAATATCAATTCGGCACCAAGAGAGATGGCTCTGAGCCGTTTGGAATTGTGGAAAACTTTGCTCCTCAGGGCGGTTGACCAAGAAAATTTATGCTGGATGTGTGGAGAGAAAGAGGCGGCTTCACATGATGGTGCCTACGATAATTGGGTGAGTAGTATGCATTGGTTTGTAAGTTTTAGCGAAGATTATACCTTATGCGTACGAGTACGAAGCGTTATTACGATGTCGTAAATTTCGGAAATGTATCAAAAAGAGATTTCATAAAGGTATTGCTGAGCAGTGTCTTGGCAGTAAACTCCAATTTAGATTTTTCCTTCTCCTTTCAGATACAGTGCGAAAAATGTTTCATCTGGTTCCACGAAGCGTGCATTCGACAATCATGCATTTCAACTTGTGTCTTCTGTGACAGGATTTGACTTGCACTTTTGTGCAACTTTGTTACGAGGTGTATCCAAAATGAAAGAGTCTATCGATAATAATGGTTATGTGATTCATTTAACTTTAATTTATGTGGATATCAGAACGACAAATGCTTTTTTATGTTTCTTTCGGGCAGCATTTTTTGCATTAAGTATCCTCCGCCAAGACGTTTGCAATTCGGTATTCAACCCCCCATCCTCCTAGGATTGCAGATCTGGTGACGGTTTTATTAGCACGTTCCTAATTAGCATGTATACAAGCAGAATACCAGATTCGGAGACTCATTTTTATCCTCTAGAAAAGTATCTGCTGGTGGTAAATTCGATATCAATTCGGCCCTAAATTGGGTGATCAATTTGATTACGGGCACTGTTGTCGGAATATTACCCACTGCCGATGGCATCCTTTACCTGATTCGTTATGGTTCGTACCTGCTTTACCTTTGTAAGTCACGTGCTTCGTTTTTTTATTTTTGACACAGCCTTATTTTTTAACTATGATGAAAGCCTACAGTGCATTTATGGCAAGATAATAGCTGTATCCATACTGGTACTACCGGTAGTGTACCATAGAGTTTAAACAATCATACTGAAGCAGTGCAACTAAAGACAAAATGTGATAGCACATATCATTACTAGACATGACTGCAATATCTGCGTATGGTATGCGCCCATTTGTGACCATACAGACGTAGACGTTTATTATGTAAGCAAGACTTTGTGGTCAAGAGCCGTTCCTGAATTCACTAGTGCCCGCTCTTGGCTATAGAATAAACAATCTTTAAAGTCGGTAAATACCATGGTAGCTAGTAACGCTTTCTTCACAGACTTTATCATGCTATATTTTTCCGTTGTTTAATTGAAATTTTGTTTTCAACGTAAGCTGTAAATTTGAACTCGAAATAAATTTCGAAGTTTTTACCGATTGACATACGTGGCAATTAAAAATGTGTTGTTTGTGCATTTTAAGCAGCTAATTAATATTTCATAATTTAGTTATTTGGGCCTAAAGGGCTTTCTATTGTAGTACAACAACACCAACACGTAAAGCAATTTTTTCTCTAGCGTACAATTTCTACAGTTTTTTATTCTGCACTTAAGGAGTTAAGCGCTTCCAAACCATGTTTTTTCTCTATGTATCCAAATATTTATTTTGCATTTGAACTTTCTTGTTTTTTTGCTACAATTTGCTACAATTGCTACACTTGCTACAATTATGGACAAGCATTTTTTTATTGCAATATTTTTGCTATTAAGTAAATTATTAAACATGCATCGTTAGATTTTTTCGGGCAAGTCCTGCCCTGTCTTTCCTTTAAAAAAATCGACTTTCTCTCAGTTTCCGTTCGTTTTATTTGCAACGAATAATGGATCACCAACGCAAAAATAATTAAAACATCATTTTTTCACACACAAGAATTTACCAAAAGCAAAGCTAACTACAGGCAAGTTCAGCGCTTACAGACGCTGCCAGTCATAAGAATATAGACATCAAACTTTAGACAGGTTTATTTGTAACTCGGAATTTGTAGCGAGTGAATTAGAACGCAGTGGAATGAAATAATCTTGAAATGATCTATGGCCAAATCTCCACTGTTTTACACATGGACATCGTGCAGGAATGACACTCTCCGTTCCTGCACGCAAACAATTTATTTAAAATTGTACGCAAATGTATGGGGAGGAGAGAGAATGTATACAGAGTGTGGAGGTAGGAAAGAGAGAGGGGGTTAAAAATAAATCGATTTTTGTGATTTTTTATTTCACGCCGACATATAAAATTAATTCAGTGAAGGGGGAGAAAAACTCTAATAAGAATGAAATTCATGAACGCTTACTCGTGCGTCTATGGCCAAAGCACAAGTGCACTGGTCTGTCTCTGGTGTTTCTCTAGTCTGTCTCTGGCCTGTCTCCGCACACTTGTGCTTTTCCCATTGACGCACTCGTAAGCGTTCAAGAATTATACATTCCTGCACGACTGCCTTCATTCCCACGCGCTGGCTCAAATAAGAATTATTATAGTGGAAACGAGATTAGAAAGGTTGTAACTCTCGGCTCGGCTCGGCTAGCCTCGGCTTTATTTGATTGAGACAGTAACGACAAATAGAGTATTGTCTATCTATGGTCAAGAGGGTTGTAGTGATGGGTTTCGACCTTCGGGCTCCTTGTTAGGGAAGCCTTCGGGCCTCAGGCTCAGAAATAAATCACTTAGAGACCTGGCCCCCCCACTCCTGTCAGATGGTCAGCCCCATGGTAGCTTGATCGTGTGGCGAGCAGTCTAGGTCCTATAGCTAAGAGAGGGACAGCGAGGGACGAGCAGGGAGAATTTGAAGGTATAAATCACTTAATCCGCAGATTAGCTAACTCGCTGCCACCATCCCGTACGCCCTGGCTCACCACACCGGGGCTCTCGAAATCGGGCTTCCGACTAGAAGGGGCTTTGCACTTACCTTCCCTAGTGTCTTTTTGTTGTCAATCTCGAAGTCATAGCCGATGATAAGGGACACTGCTGGGACTGGATCGCATTGGCCATGCAGGTACAGAGGGGACTTGAGCAGCGGATTCTTGCAGTGGCGAGTCTATGGGGTAGCTACATGTACTATTACATTGCTAAATACGAAGATATGTACTTTTGGCCTTCAACGCGCCAACTAGCCTCTCCTAGCGCTGATAATAGGCTAACTCGAACTTCAGAGACCTCGCATGATTCATTACCCGAGCCGCTTGGCGAACCTAAAGTGCACAGAGTACATCTCTGGCGCCGATTCTGCACTTCTGGCAGTTTTGCTCACTGATTTGATAGATAGACTGAGAACTGCCTTGCCATTTGTCCACTGTGACCGGCGCCTACTAGCTTAGCTACTCATCTGAGCCATCGGCAAACAAAGAAATAAAACCGATTAAAATAACTGTTAGATTTAACCTTCTTAAATCACTTCACACTTCACATTGAATTAGAGTTTCAGACTACTAGCAGTATTATTGAATGACTTCTGCCTCAGCAACAGCACTACTAAACAAAATGAGCAAAAGTGTGCGCCTAATTCAGCTACTGAACCAGTTGACAGATAAGGGGTCACCCATGCTTCGTCCCGACAGTTAATGCTTCGTCCCGACAGTAAAATTTGGCCATATCCCGACAGTTAATGCTTTTTCCCGACAGTTATATTCGGCCATATCCCGACAGTCATTGCTTCGTGCCGACAGTTAATGCTTCGTCCTGACAGTTAAATTCGGCCATATCCCGACAGTTAATGTTTCGTCCCGACAGTAAAATTCGGCCATATCCCGACAGTTAATGCTTCGTCCCGACAGTAAAATTCGGCCATATCCCGACAGTTAATGCTTTGTCCCGACAGTTATATTCGGCCATATCCCGACAGTTAATGCTTCGTCCCGAAAGTTAATGCTTTGTCCCGACAGTTAATGCTTCGTCCCGACAGTTAATGCTTTGTCCCGACAGTTAATGCTTGATCCCGACAGTTAAATTCGGCCATATCCCGACAGTTAATGCTTCGTCCCGACAGTTAAATTCGGCCATATCCCGACAGTCATTGCTTCGTGCCGACAGTTAATGCTTCGTCCTGACAGTTAAATTCGGCCATATCCCGACAGTTAATGCTTCGTCCCGACAGTAAAATTCGGCCATATCCCGACAGTTAATGCTTCGTCCCGACAGTAAAATTCGGCCATATCCCGACAGTTAATGCTTTGTCCCGACAGTTATATTCGGCCATATCCCGACAGTTAATGCTTCGTCCCGACAGTTAATGCTTTGTCCCGACAGTTAATGCTTCGTCCCGACAGTTAATGCTTTGTCCCGACAGTTAATGCTTGATCCCGACAGTTAAATTCGGCCATATCCCGACAGTTAATGCTTCGTCCCGACAGTTAATGCTTCGTCCCGACAGTTAAATTCGGCCATATCCCTACAGTTAATGCTTCGTCCCGACAGTTAATGCTTTGTCCCGACAGTTAATGCTTCGTCCCGACAGTTAATGCTTTGTCCCGACAGTTAATGCTTGATCCCGACAGTTAAATTCGGCCATATCCCGACAGTTAATGCTTCGTCCCGACAGTTAAATTCGGCCATATCCCGACAGTTAATGCTTCGTCCCGACAGTTAATGCTTCGTCCCGACAGTTAAATTCGGCCATATCCCTACAGTTAATGCTTCGTCCCGACAGTTAATGCTTTGTCCCGACAGTTAATGCTTCGTCCCGACAGTTAATGCTTTGTCCCGACAGTTAATGCTTGATCCCGACAGTTAAATTCGGCCATATCCCGACAGTTAATGCTTCGTCCCGACAGTTAAATTCGGCCATATCCCGACAGTTAATGCTTCGTCCCGACAGTTAATGCTTCGTCCCGACAGTTAAATTCGGCCATATCCCTACAGTTAATGCTTCGTCCCGACAGTTAATGCTTTGTCCCGACAGTTAATGCTTCGTCCCGACAGTTAATGCTTCGTCCCGACAGTTAATGCTTCGTCCCGACAGTTAATGCTTTGTTCCGACAGTTAATGCTTCATCCCGACAGTTAAATTCGGCCATATCCCGACAGTTAATGCTTCGTTCCGACAGTTTATGCTTTGTCCCGACAGTTAATGCTTCATCCCGACAGTTAAATTCGGCCATATCCCGACAGTTAATGCTTCGTCCCGACAGTTTATGCTTTGTCCCGACAGTTAATGCTTCGTCCCGACAGTTAAATTCGGCCATATCCGACAGTTAATGCTTCGTCCCGACAGTTAATGCTTCGTCCCGACAGTAAAATTCGGCCATATCCCGACAGTTAATGCTTCGTCCCGACAGTTTATGCTTCGTCCTGACAGTTAAATTCGGCCATATCCCGACAGTTAATGCTTCGTCCCGACAGTTAATGCTTCGTCCCGACAGTTAAATTCGGCCATATCCCTACAGTTAATGCTTCGTCCCGACAGTTAATGCTTTGTCCCGACAGTTAATGCTTCGTCCCGACAGTTAATGCTTTGTCCCGACAGTTAATGCTTGATCCCGACAGTTAAATTCGGCCATATCCCGACAGTTAATGCTTCGTCCCGACAGTTAATGCTTCGTCCCGACAGTTAAATTCGGCCATATCCCTACAGTTAATGCTTCGTCCCGACAGTTAATGCTTCGTCCCGACAGTTAAATTCGGCCATATCCCGACAGTTAATGCTTTGTCCCGACAGTTAATGCTTCGTCCCGACAGTTAAATTCGGCCATATCCCGACAGTTAATGCTTCGTCCCGACAGTTAATGCTTCGTCCCGACAGTTAATGCTTCGTCCCGACAGTAAAATTCGGCCATATCCCGACAGTTAATGCTTCGTCCCGACAGTTAATGCTTCGTCCCGACAGTTAAATTCGGCCATATCCCGACAGTTAATGCTTCGTCCCGACAGTTAATGCTTCATCCCGACAGTTAAATTCGGCCATATCCCGACAGTTAATGCTTCGTCCCGACAGTTTATGCTTTGTCCCGACAGTTAATGCTTCGTCCCGACAGTTAAATTCGGCCATATCCCGACAGTTAATGCTTCGTCCGACAGTTAATGCTTCGTCCCGACAGTTAATGCTTCGTCCCGACAGTAAAATTCGGCCATATCCCGACAGTTAATGCTTCGTCCCGACAGTTAATGCTTCGTCCTGACAGTTAAATTAGGCCATATCCCGACAGTTAATGCTTCGTCCCGACAGTTAATGCTTCGTCCCGACAGTAAAATTCGGCCATATCCCGACAGTTAATGCTTTGTCCCGACAGTTATATTCGGCCATATCCCGACAGTTAATGCTTCGTCCCGACAGTTAATGCTTCGTCCTGACAGTTAAATTCGGCCATATCCCGACAGTTAATGCTTCGTCCCGACAGTTAATGCTTTGTCCCGACAGTTAATGCTTCATCCCGACAGTTAAATACGGCCATATCCCGACAGTTAATGCTTCGTCCCGACAGTTAATGCTTTGTCCCGACAGTTAATGCTTCGTCCCGACAGTTAAATTCGGCCATATCCCGACAGTTAATGCTTCGTCCCGACAGTTAATGCTTCGTCCCGACAGTAAAATTCGGCCATATCCCGACAGTTAATGCTTCGTCCCGACAGTTAATGCTTCGTCCCGACAGTTTATGCTTTGTCCCGACAGTTAATGCTTCGTCCCGACAGTTAAATTCGGCCATATCCCGACAGTTAATGCTTCGTCCCGACAGTTAATGCTTCGTCCCGACAGTTAATGCTTCGTCCCGACAGTAAAATTCGGCCATATCCCGACAGTTAATGCTTCGTCCCGACAGTTATATTCGGCCATATCCCGACAGTCATTGCTTCGTCCCGACAGTTAATGCTTCGTCCTGACAGTTAAATTCGGCCATATCCCGACAGTTAATGCTTCGTCCCGACAGTTAATGCTTCGTCCCGACAGTAAAATTCGGCCATATCCCGACAGTTAATGCTTTGTCCCGACAGTTATATTCGGCCATATCCCGACAGTTAATGATTCGTCCCGACAGTTAATGCTTCGTCCTCCAGAGGCGCTGTCCCTCAGCCCTCTCACCAGCTCCGGAAGCTCCTCTTGCGCCTCTCGCGCAGAGACATCCGGGCTGCCACCATGACCCTCTCTGGTCACGGCTGCTTCTCCAGGCACCAGTACCTGCAGGGCAACGCCACCAACGCCACCTGTAGTTTCTGCAACTCAGGTGACGAAACCGCTGAGCATTTCGTCAGCATCTGTCCCGCCTTCACGCGGGCCAGACTCACTTACCTCGGGCCACACACATCTATTACTGAAGCGTGCAAACCCGAAAACTTTAATCAGCTCATGCGCTACCTTCGGGCCACCCGCAGGGCTGAACTCTCCTTTCCAGAGAGCACCATAGCTGCTGGCGACACTGGGGGACCTCCCTGGGCGGCGCCAACCCTCCGTCCATAGCGACGCGTCGGCCGTTCAGGGACTAGCGGAATGGGCGCCCGCGCCTTCCCGCTGTGTCCCCTCCGGGACAGCCCTGCAGCTAAGTCAAGTAAGTCAAGTAATGCTTCGTCCCGACAGTTAATGCTTGATCCCGACAGTTAAATTCGGCCATATCCCGACAGTTAATGCTTCGTCCCGACAGTTAAATTCGGCCATATCCCGACAGTTAATGCTTCGTCCCGACAGTTAATGCTTCGTCCCGACAGTTAATGCTTCGTCCCGACAGTTAAATTCGGCCATATCCCTACAGTTAATGCTTCGTCCCGACAGTTAATGCTTTGTCCCGACAGTTAATGCTTCGTCCCGACAGTTAATGCTTTGTCCCGACAGTTAATGCTTGATCCCGACAGTTAAATTCGGCCATATCCCGACAGTTAATGCTTCGTCCCGACAGTTAAATTCGGCCATATCCCGACAGTTAATGCTTCGTCCCGACAGTTAATGCTTCGTCCCGACAGTTAAATTCGGCCATATCCCTACAGTTAATGCTTCGTCCGACAGTTAATGCTTTGTCCCGACAGTTAATGCTTCGTCCCGACAGTTAATGCTTCGTCCCGACAGTTAATGCTTCGTCCCGACAGTTAATGCTTTGTTCCGACAGTTAATGCTTCATCCCGACAGTTAAATTCGGCCATATCCCGACAGTTAATGCTTCGTTCCGACAGTTTATGCTTTGTCCCGACAGTTAATGCTTCATCCCGACAGTTAAATTCGGCCATATCCCGACAGTTAATGCTTCGTCCCGACAGTTTATGCTTTGTCCCGACAGTTAATGCTTCGTCCCGACAGTTAAATTCGGCCATATCCCGACAGTTAATGCTTCGTCCCGACAGTTAATGCTTCGTCCCGACAGTAAAATTCGGCCATATCCCGACAGTTAATGCTTCGTCCCGACAGTTTATGCTTCGTCCTGACAGTTAAATTCGGCCATATCCCGACAGTTAATGCTTCGTCCCGACAGTTAATGCTTCGTCCCGACAGTTAAATTCGGCCATATCCCTACAGTTAATGCTTCGTCCCGACAGTTAATGCTTTGTCCCGACAGTTAATGCTTCGTCCCGACAGTTAATGCTTTGTCCCGACAGTTAATGCTTGATCCCGACAGTTAAATTCGGCCATATCCCGACAGTTAATGCTTCGTCCCGACAGTTAATGCTTCGTCCGACAGTTAAATTCGGCCATATCCCTACAGTTAATGCTTCGTCCCGACAGTTAATGCTTCGTCCCGACAGTTAAATTCGGCCATATCCCGACAGTTAATGCTTTGTCCCGACAGTTAATGCTTCGTCCCGACAGTTAAATTCGGCCATATCCCGACAGTTAATGCTTCGTCCGACAGTTAATGCTTCGTCCCGACAGTTAATGCTTCGTCCCGACAGTAAAATTCGGCCATATCCCGACAGTTAATGCTTCGTCCCGACAGTTAATGCTTCGTCCCGACAGTTAAATTCGGCCATATCCCGACAGTTAATGCTTCGTCCCGACAGTTAATGCTTCATCCCGACAGTTAAATTCGGCCATATCCCGACAGTTAATGCTTCGTCCCGACAGTTTATGCTTTGTCCCGACAGTTAATGCTTCGTCCCGACAGTTAAATTCGGCCATATCCCGACAGTTAATGCTTCGTCCCGACAGTTAATGCTTCGTCCCGACAGTTAATGCTTCGTCCCGACAGTAAAATTCGGCCATATCCCGACAGTTAATGCTTCGTCCCGACAGTTAATGCTTCGTCCTGACAGTTAAATTAGGCCATATCCCGACAGTTAATGCTTCGTCCCGACAGTTAATGCTTCGTCCCGACAGTAAAATTCGGCCATATCCCGACAGTTAATGCTTTGTCCCGACAGTTATATTCGGCCATATCCCGACAGTTAATGCTTCGTCCCGACAGTTAATGCTTCGTCCTGACAGTTAAATTCGGCCATATCCCGACAGTTAATGCTTCGTCCCGACAGTTAATGCTTTGTCCCGACAGTTAATGCTTCATCCCGACAGTTAAATACGGCCATATCCCGACAGTTAATGCTTCGTCCCGACAGTTAATGCTTTGTCCCGACAGTTAATGCTTCGTCCCGACAGTTAAATTCGGCCATATCCCGACAGTTAATGCTTCGTCCCGACAGTTAATGCTTCGTCCCGACAGTAAAATTCGGCCATATCCCGACAGTTAATGCTTCGTCCCGACAGTTAATGCTTCGTCCCGACAGTTTATGCTTTGTCCCGACAGTTAATGCTTCGTCCCGACAGTTAAATTCGGCCATATCCCGACAGTTAATGCTTCGTCCCGACAGTTAATGCTTCGTCCCGACAGTTAATGCTTCGTCCCGACAGTAAAATTCGGCCATATCCCGACAGTTAATGCTTCGTCCCGACAGTTATATTCGGCCATATCCCGACAGTCATTGCTTCGTCCCGACAGTTAATGCTTCGTCCTGACAGTTAAATTCGGCCATATCCCGACAGTTAATGCTTCGTCCCGACAGTTAATGCTTCGTCCCGACAGTAAAATTCGGCCATATCCCGACAGTTAATGCTTTGTCCCGACAGTTATATTCGGCCATATCCCGACAGTTAATGATTCGTCCCGACAGTTAATGCTTCGTCCTCCAGAGGCGCTGTCCCTCAGCCCTCTCACCAGCTCCGGAAGCTCCTCTTGCGCCTCTCGCGCAGAGACATCCGGGCTGCCACCATGACCCTCTCTGGTCACGGCTGCTTCTCCAGGCACCAGTACCTGCAGGGCAACGCCACCAACGCCACCTGTAGTTTCTGCAACTCAGGTGACGAAACCGCTGAGCATTTCGTCAGCATCTGTCCCGCCTTCACGCGGGCCAGACTCACTTACCTCGGGCCACACACATCTATTACTGAAGCGTGCAAACCCGAAAACTTTAATCAGCTCATGCGCTACCTTCGGGCCACCCGCAGGGCTGAACTCTCCTTTCCAGAGAGCACCATAGCTGCTGGCGACACTGGGGGACCTCCCTGGGCGGCGCCAACCCTCCGTCCATAGCGACGCGTCGGCCGTTCAGGGACTAGCGGAATGGGCGCCCGCGCCTTCCCGCTGTGTCCCCTCCGGGACAGCCCTGCAGCTAAGTCAAGTAAGTCAAGTAATGCTTCGTCCCGACAGTTAATGCTTTGTCCCGACAGTTAATGCTTTGTCCCGACAGTTAATGCTTCGTCCCGACAGTTAATGCTTTGTCCCGACAGTTAATGCTTCGTCCCGACAGTTAAATTCGGCCATATCCCGACAGTTAATGCTTCGTCCCGACAGTTAATGCTTTGTCCCGACAGTTAATGCTTCATCCCGACAGTTAAATTCGGCCATATCCCGACAGTTAATGCTTCGTCCCGACAGTTAATGCTTCGTCCCGACAGTTAATGCTTCGTCCCGACAGTTAATGCTTCATCCCGGCAGTTAAATTCGGCCATATCCCGACAGTTAATGCTTCGTCCCGACAGTTAATACTTTGTCCCGACAGTTAATGCTTTGTCCCGACAGTTAATGCTTCATCCCGGCAGTTAAATTCGGCCATATCCCGACAGTTAATGCTTCGTCCCGACAGTTTATGCTTTGTCCCGACAGTTAATGCTTCGTCCCGACAGTTAAATTCGGCCATATCCCGACAGTTAATGCTTCGTCCCGACAGTTTATGCTTTGTCCCGACAGTTAATGCTTCATCCCGACAGTTAAATTCGGCCATATCCCGACAGTTAATGCTTCGTCCCGACAGTTTATGCTTTGTCCCGACAGTTAATGCTTCGTCCCGACAGTTAAATTCGGCCATATCCCGACAGTTAATGCTTCGTCCCGACAGTTAATGCTTCGTCCCGACAGTTAAATTCGGCCATATCCCTACAGTTAATGCTTCGTCCCGACAGTTAATGCTTTGTCCCGACAGTTAATGCTTCGTCCCGACAGTTAAATTCGGCCATATCCCGACAGTTAATGCTTCGTCCCGACAGTTAATGCTTTGTCCCGACAGTAAAATTCGGCCATATCCCTACAGTTAATGCTTCGTCCCGACAGTTAATGCTTTGTCCCGACAGTTAATGCTTCGTCCCGACAGTTAATGCTTCGTCCCGACAGTTAATGCTTCGTCCCGACAGTTAATGCTTTGTCCCGACAGTTAATGCTTCATCCCGACAGTTAAATTCGGCCATATCCCGACAGTTAATGCTTCGTCCCGACAGTTTATGCTTTGTCCCGACAGTTAATGCTTCGTCCCGACAGTTAAATTCGGCCATATCCCGACAGTTAATGCTTCGTCCCGACAGTAAAATTCGGCCATATCCCGACAGTTAATGCTTCGTCCCGACAGTTAATGCTTCGTCCCGACAGTTAAATTCGGCCATATCCCTACAGTTAATGCTTCGTCCCGACAGTTAATGCTTTGTCCCGACAGTTAATGCTTCGTCCCGACAGTTAATGCTTCGTCCCGACAGTTAATGCTTCGTCCCGACAGTTTATGCTTTGTCCCGACAGTTAATGCTTCGTCCCGACAGTAAAATTCGGCCATATCCCGACAGTTAATGCTTTGTCCCGACAGTTATATTCGGCCATATCCCGACAGTTAATGATTCGTCCCGACAGTTAATGCTTCGTCCTGACAGTTAAATTCGGCCATATCCCGACAGTTAATGCTTCGTCCCGACAGTTAATGCTTTGTCCCGACAGTTAATGCTTCATCCCGACAGTTAAATACGGCCATATCCCGACAGTTAATGCTTCGTCCCGACAGTTAATGCTTTGTCCCGACAGTTAATGCTTCATCCCGACAGTTAAATACGGCCATATCCCGACAGTTAATGCTTCGTCCCGACAGTTAATGCTTTGTCCCGACAGTTAATGCTTCATCCCGACAGTTAAATTCGGCCATATCCCGACAGTTAATGCTTCGTCCCGACAGTTAATGCTTTGTCCCGACAGTTAATGCTTCATCCCGACAGTTAAATTCGGCCATATCCCGACAGTTAATGCTTCGTCCCGACAGTTAATGCTTTGTCCCGACAGTTAATGCTTCATCCCGACAGTTAAATTCGGCCATATCCCGACAGTTAATGCTTCGTCCCGACAGTTTATGCTTTGTCCCGACAGTTAATGCTTCGTCCCGACAGTAGTTGAATTCGGCCTTCTTGCAGCTAATATCTCGTACTGTTAAAACATTTTATTATGTTGCGTTTTATGTTTAACAAGAACTGTTAAAGCTTTATATTTTTCATGCACTCTTCTAGACTTCAGCAGTTAATTTGAAGGTGGAGTCATTGAAAAATGTTTTTTTATGGTATATTAGTGTTGAAATTAAAGTCCTCATCAACGATAAGCTGCATTTTATGATACGTAAATGTGTTCTGAAATAATTGTTTTTTATGAATACGAAATAATAAAAAACAAAACTAATTTGTTTGTAATAGTAATTTTTAGCAAAAAAATGGAAAATCTAGTTGCTGTAAACTTTGTTTTAGTACACTAAAATATCGGTCGGAATATCGATAGGAATATCGATCGGAATATCGGTCGGTAAATGTTATACACGTTGTCTGTCTGAATGTCTGTTGGGAAACCAATACATATTTCAAGGCTACATTTAGTTCAGGCATATGCAAAGCCAAAGCCTCTTGCCTAGAGCTCAAAGGTATCATCTATTCTATAATAGATGATATTTCTATTAGCTTCGTCTATTAGCTTATAATATAATTATATAGGTCTATTTTATTATTATACTTATAATTTATTTTAACTTTAAGTTTAGGTTAGGTTTTTATTTGCTAATATTAATAGTCTTAAGTGTATAATACTAGCTTAAGCTATTTAAATAATATCTTAGCCCAAGTGTGCCTCATTAGTCAATATATTTTGGGTTCAATATAGTTAGGCTTTATAGTTCATTGCTACTAAGATTTGACTAAATAAGCTGATATGAGTATGGCCATAGGGCTTAACATAGGGCTTAATATCTATTTGTAATTGTTCTAAGCAATGTTAGGTGCTTTATTTATTATTTGTTACTATAGTGGTAATAATCATTACTTTTGAATTACTTTTTCTATGTCCTATTACCATTACTTATAACTTTTACCCCTAGACTATCATTTCTAATAATGAAATCAAATAAAATACACAGTACGCAAACATATGTTAAATTAAATAAAAGAATTTTGATATTGAAAAATGCTTGAAAAAACAATAAAAGTGAGGCTTCAATCCATCCTATCTTTGCCCTCCACTTTTTCCAATCCCTCCTCACCCAACCCAACTCTGCATTGCGTGGTGCAAGTTGCGTCACTCAAAAGTCAATACTGAGCTAGAATTTCTTGCACTCCCTTAAAGATGGCAACTTTTTAATGTTGTTGAGTATACATCATTTTATTTTAAATGATTAAAGTTTCTAACAGTCATGCAATAGCATGCATAGGTCTTTGAATCTATCATAGTCATATGCTCATAGTAGTAGTAGTGTAGTAGTAATAGTAGTAGTATAATCATAAAGATAGAATCTTTTGATGTTATTTTGGTTTTGGTTTTTGTTTTATATAGACTTGTGGTTGGCCAGGTGATAGATGCTGGTTGAAAGACACTGCTCGCTGGGGCAAAGGGTGGCCACTTTTTAATGTTGCTGAGTATAGTTTAACACCAATGTTTTGGATTACTTGATTTTTTAGGTTATCATGAAATTCACAAACATGCAGGCAGACCCTTAAGGTACAGAGAATGTTCATGCAATTAGAATCTCAGAGCTGTTATACAACCTATGTGACTGTGTATTGAATGAGTATGAGCCTGCATCATATATCCATGCTTGCATGTGCTCAGGGGTCAGTGCAATTGGCGCTTACCCACCCCAGTTCCAAGTCCCACTCCATTTCGCCTTGCCAGCCGGGCCTCACTCCGATCCAGCTGGACCATCGGCGGCCGGCGCAGCCCTGCCTGTACACCGGCGGTCTGTCGGCCCGGCAGCTGGGCGACCTGGACGACCTGGCCAACTCGATGGTGGTTGACGCCTACCTGGACATCGACAGTCACAAAATGTCCGACAGATTCCGCAGCTCCCGCCATCTGAGGCGCTACTGGCGCAAAGTGATCGAGCGGTTCTGCTGCGACACCGACTATGACGCCGCCTACCACAGCCTGGTGTTCGGGGATCCCATCAGCGGCCAGAAATGCTGCCTGGACGAGGCTGCTCAGCGGGATCCCAACCTCCGGCTGCACCTGTTCCGCTATTTGCACCTGTTTGACCCCCGTTCCGGGGTGCAGATCCAGCGGTGCGACCGGTGAGTCTAATAAGAGTTGGCCTCAGAATTTGGGATAAAAATCGCAGATTTCCCATTGGGTATTGATATGGCAGCGGTGTCCAATTGGAAGAACAGAGTGATAGAAAATTTCTAATTATGGGATCATAATGACAGAAATTTCCCAATTTAGGGGATCAAAGTGACAGAAATCTCCCAAATTTAGGGGACCAAAGTGACAGAAATCTCCCAATTTAGGGGATCAAAGTGACAGAAATCTCCCAAATTTAGGGGATCAAAGTGACAGAAATCTCCCAATTTAGGGGATCAAAGTGACAGAAATCTCCCAAATTTAGGGGACCAAAGTGACAGAAATCTCCCAATTTAGGGGATCAAAGTGACAGAAATCTCCCAAATTTAGGGGATCAAAGTGACAGAAATCTCCCAATTTAGGGGATCAAAGTGACAGAAATCTCCCAAATTTAGGGGACCAAAGTGACAGAAATCTCCCAATTTAGGGGATCAAAGTGACAGAAATCTCCCAATTTAGGGGATCAAAGTGACAAATTTCAAAATTTAGGGGATCAAAGTGACAGAAATTTCCCAATTTAGGGGATCAAAGTGACAGAAATCTCCCAAATTTAGGGGATCAAAGTGACAGAAATCTCCCAATTTAGGGGACCAAAGTGACAGAAATCTCCCAAATATAAATCTCCCCGCCAGCTACCGCCATGAGCAGGGCATGGGCGCTCGCATCGTGTCCACCCGAGACTGGCAGGCGGGCGAGTCCGTCTCCATGCTGATTGGCTGCGCGGCCGAGCTCACGCCTGACGAGGAGCTGCACTACCTGCGCCCGGGCGTTAACGATTTCTCAGTGATCTACTCAAGCAGGAGGCAGCGCTCGCAGCTGTGGCTGGGCCCTGCCGCCTACATCAACCACGACTGCGAGCCCAACGTGGAGCTGGCGCTGCAGCCTGCGACTGGCAGCGGCGCCGCGTTGCACTTCTACAGAACCATCCGGCCGATCAAGCGGGGCCAGGAGGTGCTGCTATACTATGGACCCGACTTCTTCGGCCCCGGCAACTGTCAGGTGAACGAATGGCTGTCCGTGGGATCCAGAGAGATACTGAATTCCCGAAGGAGCTTGACCCATTTTTGAAGGATCTGGAGTGCAGCTTGACCCTCCCCTGAAAGATCTGGAGTGCAGCTTGACCCTCCCCTGAAGGATCTGGAGAGCAGCTTGACCCTCCCCTGAAGGATCTGGAGTGCAGCTTGACCCTCCCCTGAAGGATCTGGAGTGCAGCTTGGCTTGAGAAGTCTCACCCGCTTCCCCCGCCTCCCTGCAGTGCGAGTGCGAAACCTGCGAGCTGCGGGGCAGCGGCGCCTTCGCCCGAACAGCCGCGGCTGCCAGCAAGCCGGCACCCCCGTCTGCCTCGCCGCCCCTGGCGCCGACTTGTTCGCCCGCTGCGGTGCTGCCCGTGCCGCCGGCGTCGCTGCCGCAGTCGGCAGCTCCGGTAGCGAGTCACCAACAGTGCTTAAACGGCAGCGCCACAACCGCTGCTGAAGCGCCGCGCCGGCGCCCGTCCTACTCGCTGAGGGACACGGCCGTCCGTCTGAGCAGTCGGCGCCGGTTCAATGGCTCCGCCACCCTTGGCGCCGACGATCCGCAGGCGCTGCGAAAGCCGAAGCTGGCCGCTTCGTCGGCATCCGCAAAAGCGGCTTCGACAGAAAAAGCGGCGTCGTTGGCGGCAGCGGCGCGACACCGGCGGCACCAGGCTCGCGCAATGAAGAACTCCGGCAGACTTTAAAATCACAGCAACGGATTGTTTGCATGAAACTCGATGCAGTTATTTGTAATAGGCAGCATAGCAACTGGATTTATTAGGGAATTATTTCAGTATAAACAAATTTAGAATAGCAAAAATTTAAGCTTTGTTGTCGCATAGCTAGATTTGGCTTAGCAACAGCATAGCAACAAGCTAGATTTGGCTTAGCAACAGCATAGCAACAAGCTAGATTTGGCTTAGCAACAGTATAGCAAGAAGCTAGATTTGGCTTAGCAACAGTCATAGCAACAAGCTAGATTTGGCTTAGCAACAGTCATAGCAAGAAGCTAGATTTGGCTTAGCAACAGTCATAGCAAGAAGCTAGATTTTGGCTTAGCAACAGCATAGCAACAAGCTAGATTTGGCTTAGCAACAGTATAGCAACAAGCTAGATTTGGCTTAGCAACAGCATAGCAACAAGCTAGATTTGGCTTAGCAACAGTCATAGCAAGAAGCTAGATTTTGGCTTAGCAACAGCATAGCAACAAGCTAGATTTGGCTTAGCAACAGTATAGCAACAAGCTAGATTTGGCTTAGCAACAGTATAGCAACAAGCTAGATTTGGCTTAGCAACAGCATAGCAACAATGTAGATTTAGCTTAGCAACAGTCATAGCAACAAGCTAGATTTGGCTTAGCAACAGCATAGCAACAAGCTAGATTTGGCTTAGCAACAGCATAGCAACAAGCTAGATTTGGCTTAGCAACAGTCATAGCAAGAAGCTAGATTTTGGCTTAGCAACAGCATAGCAACAAGCTAGATTTGGCTTAGCAACAGTATAGCAACAAGCTAGATTTGGCTTAGCAACAGTATAGCAACAAGCTAGATTTGGCTTAGCAACAGCATAGCAACAAGGTAGATTTAGCTTAGCAACAGTCATAGCAACAAGCTAGATTTGGCTTAGCAACAGCATAGCAACAAGCTAGATTTGGCTTAGCAACAGCTTAGTAACAATCTATATTTTGGCTTAGCAACTGCCGACAGTTTCAGGGCATCAGTGATCAAATTTTATTTCTTTATTCATATTTGATGGATAAAGTTATGTACCAGTTCTTGTTTGCCAGTAGTGCGTTCTTTTTACTATGTAGTTTTGACAGTTTACGGTCAGGAACTGAATACCGTAGCTGATTAGCAAATATTTTATTTTATAGCCTTTCTATGGCCAGTCAGCCTGTCTATATCAATTTAAATTAACAGATCCAGGCCAGTTGAAGTCCTTGGCTAAGAAAGTACTCCTTGTTGGTGCCAAGTCGCGCGCTGTCCGTGTCAATGGATTGAAGACCCCCAGAGCTGGCATACTTTTCTGCTGTAGATTTCAGGTGAACATGCCGAGTTATACGCTCTCACATGCTACTTACAGTAATGCTTATTATTGCAAACTCTGATTATACAATATTAGTAAACACTGCGATATTCGCGTCTGTACCATAATAATGCAGCTTAGAAATATACAAAAGATTTTCTCTGAGACGATCGCAAGAGTGAATTTATTTGTTGAAAGCGCCAGAATGAGTGAATCAGTTTTAACAGAGGGAAAATATTATGCAAATCTATTGGGATACTAAATTTAGCACTGTCTCTCCAGGCTACACTGCATATCGATAAAAAATCGATAATTTTACCTGTCAAAAAGCGCATCAGATTTCAGTCCCGGCCAACTGGAGCTACAGGAGTTGAAATTGAAAAAAATATCGAGAAGTTGCTTTAAAAGATATTAAATAATGATAATAACTGATTACACCTGCCCTAATAGTGCAATCTGAAGGCTGCGTACGGCTGTTCACTCCAACGACTGGGGGGTCGCCACACACCTTCAATTACCTGTGCTAATTCCTGCATTATACAGCTGCGTGAACAAGCAATGCAGAGTTATTAGTGTCTTGCTCATGGACACAAATTGTTCCATTGGGATCGGGAATCGAACCCCCGACCTTCAAGTCCTGAGTACGACGCTCTGACCACTGGGTTTGTGTTCACAGCTGGAACTGGAATCCAATGCGTTTTTTGACAGAAATCTTAGTCTAAAAATGATCTTAAAGCTCAGAAGTCCAACTATCGACGAGATTGCAGTGCGAGCGTATTTAAAGTATAATACTGGCAAATTCTAGCCGGTCTGGATTCTCACAGCATCCTCTCCTCCATCATCATCGGTCCATTCTTCCTCGCCGTCGAGCAGCCGCTGCTGCTCCTCAGCCGCAGTTGCCGAGGCCCAGGGCTGCACCTGGGCGGAGCCGAAAGCCAGGTAGCCGAGGCAGCCGGCCAGCACGATGCCGGCGCTCAGGTAGAACACCTTCAGCCAGTTGGAGCGCACACTGGCGTGGTTGGTGAAGCCGCCGACGATCACGGGGGCCACCATGCCCGGCACGGTTGCCAGGGTGTTGCTAAGGCCGTGCAGGGTGCCGGCGAAGCGCGGCGCCAGGTCCAGCTGGTTCGGCCCGAAGCCGCTGACGATGAAGCCGGACAGGCCGACCGCGGCCGTCAGCACGGCGATGGCCGGGCCGCGGCGGCAGCCCAGGTGGCCGACCAGGGCGATGCCGGCCGCGCCGCCGACCGCGCCCAGCGCGATGCTCAGCTTGCGAATGGCCGTCACCCCCAGCCAGCCGCGGCTGCGGGCGGCGTCGGCCAGGAGAGCCGTCAGGTTGGAGGTCGCCCACAGGACGAGGTAGGGCAGGGCGGAGACCAGGCCGTCCTGCGGGGCGCGGATGCCGACGATGTGGAGGGTCGCTGTGCTGGGCGTGTGCATTTTTGGCGCCCTTTATTTCACTGGTTTTTAAGCCCCCCTCGCCTGTTTTAATGCGCTCACACCTGTTTTGGCACCCTCACACCTGTTTTGGCACCCTCACACCTGTTTTGGCACCCTCACACCTGTTTTGGCACCCTCACACCTGTTTTGGCACCCACCCTCACACCTGTTTTGGCACCCTCACACCTGTTTTGGCACCCTCACACCTGTTTTGGCACCCTCACACCTGTTTTGGCACCCTCACACCTGTTTTGGCACCCTCACACCTGTTTTGGCACCCCTTACACCTGTTTTGGCACTCTCACACCTGTTTTGGTTGGCACCCCTTACACCTGTTTTGGTACCCTCACCTGTTGTGGCACACCTTACACCTGTTTTGGACCCCTCACACCTGTTTTGGCACCCCTTACACCTGTTTTGGTACCCTCACACCTGTTTTGGCACCCTCACACCTGTTTTGGTACCCTCAAACCTGTTTTGGCACCCCTTACACCTGTTTTGGTACCCTCACACTTGTTTTGGCACACCTTACACCTGTTTTGGCACCCCTTACACCTGTTTTGGACCCCTCACACCTGTTTTGGCACCCCTTACACCTGTTTTGGTTGACACACCTCACACCTGTTTTGGTTGGCAACCCTTACACCTGTTTTGGCACCCTCACACCTGTTTTGGTTGGCACCCCTTACACCTGTTTTGGTACCCTCACACCTGTTGTGGCACACCTTAAACCTGTTTTGGCACCCTCACACCTGTTTTGGACCCCTAACACCTGTTTTGGCACCCTCACACCTGTTTTGGCACACCTTACACCTGTTTTGGCACACCTTACACCTGTTTTGGACCCCTAACACCTGTTTTGGCACACCTTACACTTGTTTTGGACCCCTAACACCTGTTTTGGCACACCTTACACTTGTTTTGGACCCCTAACACCTGTTTTGGCACACCTTACACCTGTTTTGGACCCCTAACACCTGTTTTGGCACACCTTACACCTGTTTTGGACCCCTAACACCTGTTTTGGCACACCTTACACTTGTTTTGGACCCCTAACACCTGTTTTGACACCCCTCACGCCCTCACGAATTGACAATATGACCTGTCTTTAAGCTTTCCGTGTAGAACTCCTGTTTGCTCCGGTTTTCTGTCACTGCCTCTTGCTTGCTTTCCGGTAAATGGCAGACACTGACTACAAACGTTCGGTGCATTCGTGACTCACCTCGGTCAGCGGTATGCTCAGAACATCGGCAAAGAAGGTGGGCAGGCAGGTCAGCAGGGTGTAGAACTGCCAGTTGTAGGCCATGTGCATGCCGATCATGCTCAGCACCGGTCCAGAGGTCAGCATCGCCTTCAGCGGCACCGCGGCAAATCCGCGCTAGGAATGGCAATGATTTTCAAAGATTGTCTACTTGATAGTAAGAGTTAAGCTCATACATTTAGGCATAAAATAAAACTTGATTCTAATCATTTAGTAAATTTAGTTTAATTTTTGGCCTCACTCAGGCCAGGTAATTAGCGACATCCGCACTGCCCTGAAACTAGCAGTCACTTACGAGCGTATCTCTTATCTGTCACTTATCTGTCACTCATATCTTATCTGTTACTCTTATCTGTCACGTATCTCTTTTCTGTCACGTATCTCTTATCTGTCACTTATATCTGTCACTCATCTCTATCTGTCACTCTCCTATCTGTCACTCTCCTATCTGTCACTTGTCTCTTATCTGTCACTTCTTCCATGTGTCACTTATCTCTTATCTGTCACGACATCTGTCACCCGTCTTTTATCTGTCACTCGTCTCTTATCTGTCACTCGTCTCTAATCTGTCGCTTACTTTTATCTGCCAATTATACAATTTACAATTATTAAAACTCGCCATCTTAGTTTTCTCCCATATCTGTCACTTATCTCTTATTTGTCGCCTACTAAAATTCACCATGTTAATTTCAAGGACTACTCGAATACAATAAAAGGACGGGATTCGGGAAACGTTTATAAAAAAACTGGAGGCAGTTTTACCGACAACGGGGACTTTTTCCCTTTATTCTGCACAAAAATTGGTTAATTAAGGAAGGCCCGGTGTTCATCTATCGATAGAGCACTCTGGGGTCCGCCTCCTATCAAAAGCAATAACAATTTTTGTGCTTTTCTCGGTAAAACCGGCCTCCTTAAAGTTTCCAAGAATCAATAGTTTACCGTGCTACTTGAGTAGTCCTTGGTTATTTTTATCCCATATCTGCCGCGTATTTCTATCTGTCGCTCATGCAATTATTTAAACCATGTTAGCTGTCAGCCAAGCCAAGCAGATGAAGAAACGGATTACCCTGTCAGCAGGCTGGCCGCCCCCGCGCACCAACACCTGGTGCTTGAGGCTCTCTTGAATGTAGGTCAGCTCCTCCCGGCTGATCCAGGGATTGGCGGCTGGCGAGCTGTGCGCCAGAATGCTCCAGGCGATGAACCATGCGATGCCGGATGCACCTGGAGTATGATAATCGTTTGCGAGCGTTGCTATGCGTGATTGCTGCTATTGGAACTGTTGCTATGCCGATGGCCCTGGGAACTCACCAAACGTGTAGAACACTGCTGGCCAGCCGCCAAGGAAATCGGTGGAGCACAGGTAGCCGCTGAGCGGCAGGCCAATCACCGTGCCCATGTGGCTGCCTGCTCGAGTAGGAATCATTTGGCGATTGGTTTCCTGTTAGTTGCTATGCGGATGATTGCTACGCAACTGCGTAGTAACTGGGTTTTTACTAGTAGATGACTGCTACAGGGTATGCAGATGTTTGCTACGCGGATGATTGCTTTGCTGAGGGTTGCTATGCGGATTGCGGATGGTTGCTTTGCTAAGGGTTGCTATGCGGATGGTTACTTTGCTAAGGGTTGCTATGCGGATGGTTCCTTTGCTAACGGTTGTTATGCCTATGCGGATGTTTGCTGTTGGTGGGGAATGGTGGTTGCTATGCGCATAGTAGCTACGCGGATAGTTGCTATATGGATAGTTGCTATGCGAATGGTTGCTATGCCGATGGTTGCTATGTTGATGGTTGCTATGCGGATGTTGCTATGCAAATGGTTGCTATGTTGATAGCTGCTACGAGGATGGTTGCTGTGCAGATGGTAGCTATGCGGATGGTTGCTATGAGGATGATTGCTATGTGGATGATAGCTATGCTGACGGTTGCTATGCGGGTGCTTAAGATAACTTTTAAACTTTCGCGTACCTGAAATGATGAAGACGGCCATGGTGGTTCTCTCGACCGGCGGCGCCCACTGGCTCAGCATGGCATTCAAGGAGGGAAACGTAACGCCCTGTCGAGATCGGGATGAACTTAGAGTTATGAGTACGGATTTTTGAAAAAAAATGCAGAAGTTCAGAGCCCTCGCTGACCTCGCCGACGCCCTCCAGCACGCGCAGGCAGATTAGGGCGGCCACGCCCCAGTGCGCAGCCAGGGGGGTCAGCAGCGTCAGGGCCGCGGTCCACAGAATGCCGATGCCGAGCACCCACTTGGCGCCGAAGCGCTCGGCCAGCAGGCCGCCGGGGATCTGCGTGACGATGTAGCCCCAGAAGAATGAGCCCAGAATCAGGCCCTGGGTCTGCTCGTCCCAGCTGAACTGCCCGGCCTGCGGGGCCAACGTCGGATCAGGGATGCACCGGTAGGGGGCAAAATGCATGGGGGGCAAAATGCATGGGAGGGGCAAAATGCACCGGTAGGGGGCAAAATGCATGGGGGGGCAAAATGCATGGGGGGCAAAATGCATGGGGGGCAAAATGCATGGGGGAAATGCATGGGGGGGGCAAAATGCATGGGGGGGGCAAAATGCATGGGGGGGCAAAATGCATGGGGGGAAATGCATGGGGGGCAAAATGCATGGGGGGTAAAATGCATGGGGGGGCAAAATGCATGGGGTAAAATGCATGGGGGGCAAAATGCATGGGGGGGGGGTAAAATGCATGGGGGAAAATGCATGGGGGGTAAAATACATGGGGGAAAATGCATGGGGGGGGGGTAAAATGCATGGGGGAAAATGCATGGGGGGAAATGCATGGGGGGGGTAAAATGCATGGGGGAAAATGCATGGGGGGGGCAAAATGCATGGGGGGGCAAAATGCATGGGGGAAAATGCATGGGGGGGTAAAATGCATGGGGGGAATGCATGGGGGGAATGCATGGGGGAAAATGCATGGGGGGAGGGTAAAATGCATGGGGTGGGGCAAAATGCATGGGGGAAATGCATGGGGGGCAAAATGCATGGGGGGCAAAATGCATGGGGGGCAAAATGCATGGGGGGCAAAATGCATGGGGGGCAAAATGCATGGGGGCAAAATGCATGGGGGGCAAAATGCATGGGGGGGGCAAAATGCATGGGGGGCATAATGCATGGGGGGCAAAATGCATGGGGGCAAAATGCATGGGGGGGGCAAAATGCATGGGGGGCAAAATGCATGGGGGGGGGCAAAATGCATGGGGGGCAAAATGCATGGGGGCAAAATGCATGGGGGGCAAAATGCATGGGGGGCAAAATGCATGGGGGGCAAAATGCATGGGGCAAAATGCATGAGGGGCAAATGCATGGGGGGATGTATCGGGGGAGGTCAGAATGCATCAGTTGAGCAAAATATGATGAACTCGAATAGCTTAGAAGCAACAAAAGAAATCGAGCCAAATCCCTCGGCTTACCCTCGCAGCCGATGTGTCATTTGAAGCAGAGTCAGGCGGGCAGACCTCGTCATCGCTGGGCGCTGGGCGATCGCTGATTCAAACTCGCAGGCGATATCCTCCCCGTTGCGTTTACCATGGCAACCAGAGCTACGCTGAGGTTCACGCGCAGCATGTACACGATGGCGAAGCCCATGAAGCTGAGCACGCATAGCAGAGCGCGCTGGCTGACCGCCATCATTCGCTGTGTTGTGCTATCAGTGCTGTGCAGCTGAGCGAAGTACTCTGTGCACTAACATTAGTTTGCCTGACCTATTATTGCACTATTTTATAATGCTAAACTGAGTGTCTAATACTCGTACTTACTAAGCACAAGGCAAAGGTAAATAAATGCTATAAAATTGTTTCGAAAAGTCAAAGTGGTTTAGTGTTCTGTAACTGACTCCTGACCTGGCTCTGAACTGGTTTTGGTTAATAGGACGCACACACGCAACAACACTATCTATACACGCGAACCTCTCTCGTCTAGTCTAACCCAAAGAGCTGGGGGAGGGCCGACTCGTGTTTAATTGTGGCGGGCGGAGTTTCTTACCCGACCCCTCTGTTCCGCGACAACACCCCCCAATGTACATACTTCCCAAGTGTACATACAGTAATGAATGTACACTATAGAGAAGTGTACAATTCTCTCTTGGTCGACGTTCTCCAATGCCCGCAGTGCTATGGCCAGATATTTTTTTATCAAATTAAAAGCTTAAAGTACTGATTTTTTTTATCAGTTTTTAAACCTTAAGAAAAATACTTCAAACATATAATTTCGATTTTTTGCTGCTCCTGAAAGCAAAACAGAGTCTACTTTGGTCGCCCTCGAAAAATATTGTAATTGTAATTGTTCAATTAAAACAGCACCCTCAAAAGTTCAATCCTAACCTTAGCAATAGCATTCACTCGTATCAAGAACCACGGCTAGTACATTCACATTCTGGGCTTCTAAAATTAAAGTAGTGCTTGTGCTTATTATATTAATGCTAATTATTCTTATACCTTTTGAGCTCGAGAAGATTGATAAGAAACCCCCTCTCCAGTTCACAGTTGTATTTTTTCAAAGGACAATTCTTTCAATGAACTTTTGAACGCACCTCCAAGCAAACGCATGCAAGTCCCTGAAAATGAGTCCAGCAATAAAAACCATACTATTCTACTTGCAAACAGTAGCGTATCTAGAATTTAATTAGAAAGGAGAACATGCAGAAAAATCTGATATGAATTTTCGCGTAAGCGGTCCCTAAATCAGCAATCAGATTGCACTTTATCCTGCCGACCGGAGCTGCATTTAAGAGACCAATTGAGATGCCAGAAATGCAAAGAAAGTCCGCAGTTAGCTTGAAATTAAGTTGCTCAACTCAATTTTTATTTTTTTATATTTTTTTGCGAAAGCGTCTGTGCTACAAGCTAAAACAACATTAATTCGATTTTTTGTTTATTGATGAGGCAGCTTTGAGCTGCTGTCGGGAAACTGTACGAGTTAGCTCGTACTTTTTGTTGGCCTGCTGCAGGTTGCTGCAGTTTTAATGCTGGGAATTGGATCGATCGCTGCGATTTAGCGGCCGAAAGCGCTGCAGAAGACGAGTGAGAAAAGCTTTCTTTGCAGATGTCAGCAGCAGTTCCTGCATGATTCATGCGCGAAATTCAGGGCAGAACGTAATTGCCAAATGCTGGGCTGCAGCCACCGCAGGTCTTTGATGCCACTCTGCTCCCGCACCAGCGGGCTCATTGTTGACCAGAACCGTCTGGGAGCGAAGAGCAGATAAATTTTTTGTTCTGGGATTTGAAAGTGCAGACAGGAGTGACTAATGGGCTTTATAGACAGCTTTAACATTTTATACAACTGTTGAATTCTCGGTTTCTGCTGTCCGTCTGTCTGTCTATTTATCTATCTATCTATCTATCTATCTATCTATCT
>NIVC01003307.1:0-10000 GCA_002269645.1 Macrostomum lignano
AAAACGCGATGTTTCTCACTTCCAATTCGACGAACAGTGAGCGACAGCTTTGAAGCCCCCTTGAAAATCTTGACGTAGTCGTCGTGGGAGACTTCATTCTTCAGCACGCTTCGTTGGATGCCTTTTGCTTTTGCTTTGCATGCCGCCGGAGCTTTCAGCGAGGAAAGAATAGAGCTTGGGCCTTAGCAGCACCCACTCAATCTGTTGCAGTCCACCAGCTTCATCTTTAATGCAGCCTAGCTTGGCCTTTAGTCGATTCGAGAAGAAGAAGGAATTAGTGAAAAATTGGAGTGTCCAAGAGGCCTTCGGCATGCAGGATTGGCAGCACTTCTCTCTGCAAACTAAGGTTTCTAAGCTCAAAAACAACGAGTCTGTATCGCTACCGCAAACTCGAACTCTTGCTCCATCACGGAATTCTAGCATGGGTTTTATTTTGTCATAGTAAAGTCGATACATGATGATCTGGAGGCGATCTAGAACACACTGCCCCATGAAATTGGGCGATCAAGAGTTACTTCGTGCTTTTGAAGCTCAATAGATGCTGAGTGACGGCGTAATGATTGTGAATGATGCGACATTTGGTTGAGAAGAAACAGTATTGGCTTTTTTCTGTCAGTACACACTCTGATGTCCCGCCGCTTGCGCACGTTCTCCATTGTTTTGCCAAACAGGAGTTATTTTTCAGTTTATAGAAATCCTTCTCGAAATCATTTTTCGCCATAGAGCGCTTCTCGCTATTCATCTTAATGTAGCGCGAAGACAGGTTCTTGCCTGAATTCGATCATCCTGTGGAGCCCATGCAACTTCATTCCGTGCGATAGATAGAATCGGAGAGCAGACGAGTGCAGTACATAGGAAAACTTGTTGTGGATGTGAGCATTAATTTTTGTACTCCACGGTAGCGCGCAACGGTAGGATTCTCAGTCGTGTTCGCGTCGGGCTGCTGCTGCTGATGATGCTGAGAATGATCATTGTCATGTTGAAGCAGTACCATAATTCTCGCATGTACTGCGGAAATTCTTCAAAATTCGGACACCTTTTCTCTGGGGCGAATGGAAGATCCTCCGTTGCCGTGTGGATTTCGGCTGGGTAGAGCAAATCCGCTTCGACAAGGTAGCCGATTGGAGCGTCATCATCCAGGGAAAGAAAGCGGCACTCGGACCAGGAGCACAGCTCCTCTTGACTGAGCCAGCGAAAGCCGCCAACAGGTAGGGGCATTGTGAGCGCATGACCATAAAGGTTATTAGCATCAACAGCCAGTAAACTCCTACCTGCTGGTTCATTATCATCATCACTACTTTCGCTCTGGACATGATGTACATTGACAAAAGACATTCCACCCCGAATTCCTTTCTCAAACATTTTATACATCTCGAGGTCAGTTAGCAGTTCGATCTTGACTTGAGAAGACTTTAGTGCAGAAGCGAATGATAAGCCTGGGAGTTGACACAAAATGCACCGGATCTAGCTTGTCTTCCTGCAAACTCAGCCTTCGAAACCCTTCAAAGATATCTGCTAGTTGCCTGATGTCCAGCTCCAAGTAGCAGAGCATGTAATCGCGCAATGTTGTAGATTCGAATTCAGTCCAGGCCTTCTGCGCATGCCGATACTCCGCCTCGGTACAGTGGCTGTTGGTGAGTCGGTTAAAAAAGCTTTCTACTTTGGTAGTTGGCGATCATCAAGCACATTCAAATTCGAGAGATAATCATACGGGAAAACTCCCTTACTAAACAGTAATCGCTTGAGAGATTTGGATACTTTGATCGCATCGCATTAGTGATGGGACAGTTGTCCTCCGGCAAGTTCTTAATAAGTTGAGAGAGACTGCTGTGTAGGAATTGCAGTGAGTCGATGAATTGTAGCGTGAAAAACAGGGGCTTTTTTACGCCATCTTTCTCATACTCATCAATCTGGAACTCGACCCTCATGGAGAGGTACGACTCGGCAGTTTGGGGGATGACGCTCACCCTCCAACCAGTCATGTCACCCAGCGCAGTTGAGAAAATCAAATGCAGGTCATATCCGCGAAGATTGTGGAAAACTATTGGCAAAAATCGCCGTTTCAGCCGAGCAAGCTTGTTACACGAAGCGCAGGCAGCACCCTTGTATTCACCGCTGAGGTGGTCGTGATCCCAGTGCTTGTCAGAAGATGAAATGAACACTGCATTGCATAAATAGCACTGTGTGGAATCTTGAAAGCTGCGCCTGTTGTCATCACTGTTTCTGTCAGCAATCTGATGACTAAACTCGGTATTCCAACCATAAACTTCACGAGCAAGACGTTCGAGTGAGGCCAAAAACTGTTTCACGACAGAATTCGGATTGGGTCCGCTGCAGAGGAAAACATCCTCACTCGGCCTCAGAATTTTGCTGCTCATACCCTCTCTTGGAATAACAATGTAGCCAGCAGCTACAGGTACATGCTCAGTTAACTTGGTGACAGTAACTTCTCTTTCAGGCTTCACTGGTTCACGTGGGGTGTTCAGAGCTTCAAAATCTGCGTAGACAACAAATGGGGGACTGATTGTCTTTTCCCAAGCCATGAACTGCATTGTGTTGCTACTTGCATCAGGCATGCGCTCCATGATGGCTGGTTTCAGTTGAGGATTGCAGCTGTCTCGATGCTGCTCCAACTCTTCCTGGAATCGAAACGGAGAAATGCACTTCTCACACCATTTGCGATTCCTCAGACCTTTTTTGCTGTTCAGGAGCCGGTCCAGGTTCGAAACTGCACACCAGTGTCCAGTCCCACAATTCTCATCACCACCATCATCATCATCAGCATCATCGGAGCTGGAGTTGCGAAGCAAGAGTAGAGGAATAACCTTGCGAGAGGCACAAATCCCAGGAAGAGGCTGGCGAATGACATAGGCCTCATCATCTTCCCAGCTAAAAACTGTGAAACAGATTTCGGAATTCTTTTCCTCTATAACGTCTAAATCGGAAATTGCGACTGGTAGTGCGATGCCGCTCAGATCGATTTCATCCAACCATCTGCTGTAAGTTGTTAGTCGATGGCAAGACTTCATCACACCTGGATCTCTGATGTGCAGGTAAGCGAGACAGGCAAACAGAAAGCAATTGTTTCCATCGCTCGGTGGGTTGATTATGGCCTTCTTGACGGCCAGCTGATTGGGCAAAGAAAAATTCGCGCATCGTCCACGATAGTAGCGAATGCGATCAGTGAGGGCAGAGCACAGATCAAAATAGTTGATTTGCTCAACTATCCAACCGCTCCCATTTGAATTGTAGGCATCAATCTTGCGTTCCAGCCAGAAAACTGCTGCAACCACCACAATTCAAAATCTCTTAGATCAGAGAGAAGCTCAAGACCGCATGCGATCCACTTATCTTCTGCATTGATTACCGCAGCTTCCTTGATTCTCACCATTCTAATGTTGAACTTAAGCTGCGCTCGAATAGATTTATTCTCGGATGAATCGAATCTCATCTCAACAGCCTGTAGCACTGCAAACTTCGTTGATGATAAAAAATGAAATGGCTCGAGACCTCTTGATGCTGGAGTGAAGCGTCTGACCTGCAGCGTGTCATCATGCGCACTAGCGTGAATAGCCGAGCTGAATTGAATGCCTGCATGAATTAGCATGTTGTTGGGTGTACGCGTTTCACTCGACAGTTAAAATTTATAAATCATAATCCTAATTCCACCTCATTATGGTGCGGGAATCGGTTAATCAGGAATCAGTGAATCGGGAATCGGCGAATCGGGAATCGGTGAATCAGGAATCGGCGAATCGGGAATCGGTGAATCAGGAATCGGCGAATCGGGAATCGGTGAATCGGGAATCGGCGAATCGGGAATCGGCGAATCAGGAATCGGTGAATCGGGAATCGGCGAATCGGGAATCGGCGAATCAGGAATCGGTGAATCGGGAATCGGCGAATCGGGAATCGGCGAATCAGGAATCGGTGAATCGGGAATCAGTGAATCAGGAATCGGGAATCAGTGAATCGGGAATCGGGAATCGGTGAATCGGGAATCGGCGAATCGGGAATCGGTGAATCGGGAATCGGCGAATCGGGAATCGGTGAATCGGGAATCGGCGAATCGGGAATCGGTGAATCGGGAATCGGCGAATCAGGAATCGGTGAATCGGGAATCGGCGAATCGGGAATCGGTGAATCGGGAATCGGTGAATCGGGAATCGGCGAATCGGGAATCGGTGAATCGGGAATCGGCGAATCGGGAATCGGTGAATCGGGAATCGGCGAATCGGGAATCGGTGAATCGGGAATCGGCGAATCGGGAATCGGTGAATCGGGAATCGGCGAATCGGGAATCGGTGAATCGGGAATCGGCGAATCGGGAATCGGTGAATCGGGAATCGGCGAATCAGGAATCGGTGAATCGGTAATCAGTGAATCAGGAATCGGGAATCAGTGAATCGGGAATCGGGAATCGGGAATCGGTGAATCGGCGAATCGGGAATCGGTGAATCGGGAATCGGTGAATTGGTGAATCGAGAATCAGTGAATCGGTGAATCGGCGAATCGGGAATCGGTGAATCGGCGATTCGGGAATCGGTGAATCGGGAATCAGTGAATCGGTGAATCGGTGAATCGGGAATCGGTGAATCGGCGAATCGGGAATCGGGTTTCGTGACTACTTTTGCTTGTATTTATAGAGGGAAGAGTCTACTTTACTGGCTTTACTAATCACATTGGATTGACTCACTGGTTGGTTCGATTTCGATAGCAAAATTGGTAGACTCAAGCGGCCGATCACTTGCTGATGATGATGATGAAGTGTCTCTCGAAGAAGCCATCTCGGTTCGGTTGATGACACGGCTTAGAGCATTTTCGATGAGAATTAGATGAGGAAATTTGCTGAAATACATATTTGTGAAATTATTTTTTCTTGCAAAAGTAAATTTAAATCCCTAATTTGTGGATATACGCTCGTATTAAGTGTACATATTTTCGAAAGTTGTACTTCGGGTCTTGTCGTTACGTGTCAAATTTCGGGTCTAATAAAGGGTCTAATAAAAGGGTTTAATAAAAGGGTCTTATAAAACGAATTCTAAAAATATTTCAAAATAACTCAAAGCTGCAAACTTTTCCAAAATTCAGCGCTTCATTGCGCTTTAAAATTTATATTTTAAAAAAGCAATGATACGCTACATTATTAGAAGCACAAGTTAAAGAAGGAGATTACAAACCCAAACAGAATCAAACCCAATCTGCATTCACACCCAAGCACAGCTTGATCAACGCGCACTGCCTGCATAAATATGAACTTTAAAAATAGCAATGAGATGTTGAAAAGAAAAATAAATATTATTCACTTTTGCAATATACAGATAATCATCTCGCAATTTAATTCAACACAGAATGTTTGCTAATTTAATATTTAACGACTGGTACATTAGAATTATTAGTTTAGAATTGAGAATTGCTCAGGCGAATACGGAAAGCCCCTCCCAAGTCAATCCAATATTCACCCGTAACACTGTTGGGCAGAACCAGCTGGATGCAGAGAGGTGCTGGCTGCTGCACTTCATTAGCGGCCGCAGGCTGAACCTCAGTCGGTGGTGGCGGTGGTGCAGGCGCAGGGCCTGAGTCCATATCGCGAATCAGGTCAGACAGGCTGACTTCGGCCGCAGGCTGAACCTCAGTCGGTGGTGGTGGTGGTGGAGGCGCAGGGCCTGAGTCCATATCGCGAATCACGTCGGACAGGCTGACTTCTGCCAGCATCCTGGCACGCTCCATATTTTTTTCGGGAACAGGGATTGCACGCCGCTGCTGCTGCTGTTGCATTTCTTGCTGCTCCTGTGCTTCAGGCTCACCATCGAGGTTCTCGAAGAAAGCGGTGTCCAGCTCATTCAGCTCGAAGTCAGGGGTGCCACCTCCATCAGCAGCATCAAGCAGGGGAGCTCCGACATCACCGTCGAGTAGAGCAGCAGAAGCAGCAGCAGGCTGGGCGTTGGGCTGGTCACCAGTGTTCGTTACTCGGCCGCATAAGCTCGTGATAACTTGACTCAAAGTGCTCACCGGCTCTCGAATGCGTTCTGCCGCCCTGTTGCATTCCTCTTGACGTGCAACTTCCAGAGCAGTAATGCGTGCCTGCTCGCGGTCTTCAGCAGAGCTCCAATTAACAGTCGAATGATTTTTATGCCTTTTGATTTGGCCTCTAACGGTGAAGAGCTCAACGGACTGGCATTCATGGCATAGTAGCCATCGGGTGACACTGCAGCCTTCATTCGCTACATGGTGCTTTAGTCCACCGAGCATACTAATATTGCAGGCGACACACACCTCATGAACGTAGGATGGGCACCGAGAATGGCTCATGGTTTAAAATTTAATCAAGGGGTTTTTTGTGAAAATTTGAAATTTCGAAGTCCGTTTAAATCTCAACAAAATATATTTTAATGGCTCAGTAGAATTTTTCAGTCCTTATATTCAAATCACCAGGCAATATCGCCTATATGTACACATACAGATATGTTTACACGTTACATATGTGTATGCACTAATTATTTTCTTACCGTTATTGAGCAATAATAATAATAAAACTGATAACATTCCCCCCGTCCCGTGCATCAGTTAGTTTTAAAGACCTCCACCCCAGACCTGCACCCCACTTCCCCGCGGCCAAATCAGCAGTATCAAGAAAAACAATAACAAGGCAATAAACGGCGCTTTGCGAGCTCACTTTCACAACAAATTCAGTCCAGTTTGCGAGACTCGTACTAAAGTGCGGAGGAACTCATGAACATAGGCCTATGTATTCCCACTGCCAACAAAGTTTAAATATTGTGGAGATCGGAAGCCAGGTTCGCCCAATTTTCAATTAACTATGGTTAATGTACGCTAGAGGAGTTTTTTACTATTTTAGAGTCAGTTTTGGGCTTCCCAGGAACTTATGCTGCTTTCCCCTGCGGCAGAGTCCACCAATCCATTTACATAGAGCTCTATTCGGCTTTTTTCATTGAAGATCGAGTAGTAGGAAAATGAAAAGCGTCAAATTTTTCTTTTTTTGTCTAATTAGATTAATTACTTCTCAAAGGATAAAAACATTTTCATTTAAAATCTAGAAACTAGTATTCTTTTGAAATGTTTGAAATGTTATTTCAAATTCGTCCTTTCGTTTCTATAGAAATACGATAAAAGATCGAGAAAATTTCTCGAACCGAATTCCAGAATCGGATCGCGGTTTTGGAACCGACTATGAAAACGGAACAGACAATATGAAAAGCTTCGAACCGATTCTGGTCCTGGAATCGGTCATATGAAAAGCCCGTATATTTCGCTCTCCGACCCCCCCCCCATGGAAATTCCGTGGCTTTCCCTGCGGCAGAGTCCACCAATGCATTTACATAGGCGCTATGTTTACACACATAGGCCCGTGGTTTTCCCACGGAAATTCCTGCGGCAGAGTCCACATTTCCCCTACTACTCACTATGGCAATGAGATTCTCCCTAAATCCACCACTATAGCAATGAGATTCTCCCCAAATCCACCACTATAGCAATGAGATTCTCCCCAAATCCACCACTATAGCAATGAGATTCTCCCCAAATCCACCACTATAGCAATGAGATTCTCCACAAAATCCATCACTATAGCAATGAGATTCTCTCCAATCAGCCTCTACATTGCTTGAACTTCAAGCTCCCAGAAGCCCCACCTGCAACCCACTTGGCAGCTGGCCAGCAGCGCGGACGCCTCCCCAGCCGACATCGCACTGGACAGATCCGGGGACAACGGGCCGCGCTGGTGGGTCTCAGAAATCCCATTGGGAGTCAGTCTGTCTCAGAAATCCCATTGGGAGTCAGTCTGTCTCAGAAATCCCATTGGGAGTCAGTCTGTCTCAGAAATTCCATTGGGAGTCAGTCTGTCTCAGAAATCCCATTGAGAGTCAGTCTGTCTCAGAAATCCCATTGGGAGTCAGGATCTGTCTCAGAAATCCCCATTTAGAGTCAGTCTGTCCCAGAAATCCCAAAAAATCAAAAAAAAACTGAAGCAGGTAGCCAATAATTAGATTCGAGGCACAGGCAGCCTCAAGACATAGATAAAAGCAAACTGCCATAGAAAAAAGACTGCTTCGACATTTCCAAGCTTTTCTCTTGTTTAAATTGATTGTAAACTGTTTAATATTGATTAAGAGTTGTCAAGAATGAATTGGAATTTTCGGGTACCCGAATTTTTTAAGTCAGGATATTTTTGTCAGTGTATGAGAGGATGCAGAAAATTTTTGATCAGTACTTGTAGATCTCCAAAACAAGGTCAGAATGAGCTGCTTTAGCACCGTTCAGGCTTTTATTGAATTACTGTATTACCGAATTCTCTCAGCATTGTCGAAATTAAAACAGAATTTGTCAAAAATGAAGCTTGATCTGTCAATATTAATTGTAGATTTTGGCTGCCCGGCCATATAGAGTGTCAATATTGAAGACCAATATTGAAGTCCATGGCTGGGAAACCAGGCATGCGGACAGGCCAGGAAAATTGGAATACAAGTTGGCTACAAGGCAAAAGCAGGACTAGGGAGATGTAGATAGGAATTATTTAAGTGGAACAAAATATATGAGTTAAATGGAAAAAATATTTTGAGAAGAGAATATTGAGACATAAGAGAGATGGAAAAATAGGGTAGACTGACGAAAAGCAGGGTAGAGATGGGGCAGAGATGGTTGGAGATGAGAAAGAAAAGAGATGTGTTCGGGAATGGGAGACAGAAGAGCTGGAAGACTGTGCATGGAGCTGTACAGACAGAGATGGGTAAGAGATAGGAGAATGGGAAAAATGGGGGGGAGAATGGGACTGATAGTGGGAGAGATGGAGGACAATGAAGGAGAGATGGGGGAGTTGGATGAGAGAAGGAGGGTAAAAGGGAGAGAGAGAGAAGGGGAGATATGGTAGAGATAAAAGAGAAATGAACGAGAAACGAGAGAGAGAGAGAGAGAGAGAGAGAGAGAGAGAGAGCCTCGAGTATGTCTCGTAAGCTAGTCACTAAAGACAAAAAGCGATGGTGCGAACTAACCGACTATAAGACTCCGCACAACTCACCCCAAACGACTGTGGCGCAGCATTTGGTGAACAACCAAAAAAATTCCACGGCCAAGTCGTCGCCTCGAAACTCGACGCAGGCGAAATCGTCAGCTCAACTAAATGTGGATCTGGCGTGGCTCAGTGCTGGAACTGTCTGGTTTGCGCTCCGGCTGTCCTCGCGGTATCTGCACAGCAGTGGCTGATCCAGTGAGCTCGCAGTTCAGTCAGCAGCGAGATGTTTCTCTACTTGGATTTTCAGAGTCAGATAAGAAGTACGCTCGTAGCTATGCTGTATCCCGAACCTGTTTAGCCTCTGAATACCCTGTGATTTACGATTATCTGCACTGCAATCAAACCAAATTGGTATTCTCAAGCCTGACCCACCATTCATTCAATGTATTCAATCTGCTCATAATTAATCTTAATTTCTAAGCCAACCCAGTCACTGGACTAAATCGCAAATCCAATAGCTGTCAATTTGTTTTATTCTCGGATCCTACAACTCCGAATTATTAGCGTGAACGCCATCATTATCTGTTTTTGTCCTGGCTTCAGTGTGCGAGCCAAAGTCTCCAAAATGCGAGGAGAGAGAGCGACAGTTTCGGTACTAAAAAATAAAGTACTTTGCCGGTTCCGGCCTCGTTTGCGCCACCTGTTCGCTTACTGTTTTCTATGCCCCTCACTGAACGGAATTTATGCAACGTAAATCAAGAAATCGATATTAAACTGTATAATTTGTATGCATAAAAACAAAAAGGAAAATTGAGCATACAAAGCAGGCACTTTTACAAGCATTTATTATTACATATTGATGCTGTGTGACATGAATGCTTAATACACAGAGCACTGGTACTGTACAGTCACAACGGACACCGTCGCATTCACGGGTAAGTGAAACCTTAAAAATGAAGCTATTATCTCGATATTGACATCTCTGTGCACCTAAGCAAAGTCTTTGCTTGAAAATAAAAATCCTCAAATTTT